>JAWQUT010000196.1:1127911-1147551 GCA_033807755.1 Ellobium chinense | reverse complement strand
GAAGCATGCGGGGAGGTGGGCAAGGGAGAGTTAAAATTTAAGTCAAGAGATTGGGATGGGGTACAGGCCAGAAAAAAAAAACCACCACAATTTAAACAATATGCTTAAAATTTCGGAGCTGTGGAGGTGGAGGTGGATGAGGGGAGCGAGCTGTTGTTACGAGAGACAAGGTATGTTCCTCCAGGTGTCGATGAGGTATGAATTTGGACATGCCTTTTCTAACGCCGCAGTGTGTGCATAGCTTGGCAAAGATCAAGATTGCACTTCATCGTCGTCGTTACCACCACCACCAGCACCACCTACGACGACTACATCACTAACACAGTCGTTTTCTTTATCATTATTTTCGCTACCATCACCATCATCATCATGATTATCATCATCATCATCATCATCATCGTCTCATCATTTAAAACTGAGAAAAATTAAACGCTCAACCTTAATTCAAGGAATTTATTAAAAATCTAGTAAAGAATTAAGACCGAAAATTACATCTAAACGTTTCGGCTCTAAGGCCTTTATCAATAGAATAAAAGTAACCACATTAAGAAGAAATAGAAAAGACAAGCATGGAAAAGTGAGTTAACAGTCAGTTATGATCGATTAAGTCATCGTCATCATCATCATCATGATCATCATCATGATGTTGTACGATTAAAAAACCCCACTAAAACAGCAGTAAGATATCCTTTCCATGCAAAACTTGACGACAAAACACTTTCAGAGGCGACCAGATTTTCGAATTACTGGGGCTACAATAATCGTAATTATTATCATCCTCCTCTTCCTCCTCCTCCTCATCATCATCAGCAGCAGCAGCAGCAATTTCGTCATAATCTTCTAAAAGACAATACACGTCTTTAGAACTGTCGCAACCAGATAGTAACCTGCGCATTGTTTTTCCATTCGAGTCTTGTCATTATCGTTAATGTTAAAATCTATAAAGGCACCCGAGAGCACAGCTCAAGCAAGACAGTATCAGCTATCACTGTTATTTGACAATATTGAAAATGGAAAAAACCAACCCAGTGCTATCATTTGTATTCTAGCATTTTTCGTGAGCTCTTAAAAAAAACATGAAAATTACACTATATTTTGGAAGTGCAAGGTGATAAACAAAACATTTACTTTCCTTCGCGATGAAGTGCAGTGCAATGCATGTACAGTAGAATCTCGATTATAGATATATCCTTGACGCATGGAAAAAAGGATACTTATTTTTGAGAAATACTAAATTCAGAGTCTACATGAATGATGAAAAGACCGAAAAAAATAACAAATCCATGCAAATCAATGAGCAGGTATATAAACTATATGTTTATAAATTTGGGGCTGTGGAAGTGGAAAAGGATGAGGGGAGCAAGTAATTGTTACGAAAAACAAGGTATGTGCCTCACTAAATGAGCACCTGATACACATCCACATCGGTTGAAGTAGTGCTTTTAAGTGTTCGCCCATATTTCATCATTATATATATCTTTACCTCAACAACAACACCATCATCATCATCATTATTACCTTCATCGTCATCGCCGTGCTCCCAACATGCACTTGGTCTATTATCACTAGATGAACGACCCACTATCACATAAAAACACAAAAATGGATTACAGCATTAAGATATCAGGCCGTCTGAGGGGGCACAGGCCCCTTCTCGTGCCACAGCCCCCTCCCTTACCCCTCAGGAAAAAAGAAACCTGCCCCCATCGGGTACTGTCCACCACCTATAACTGAGTTGTCTTCTACTATAGCATTTCACTGTAGTTGGAGCATCATCAAGATATGAATATCTCCTTCGGTAACCATTGTCCCCTTCTCACATTCACTGCTCTGCACCCATCATGCACCCCTTTCCTACGCCTCTGCCGTGATGCAGGCGGAAGCAGGAAAAGCCACAAAAAAAGGATTTTGTGCGGGGGATAAATTTGGCATCCAGGACCGAGCCCCCGCCCTCCCTGGACTCCCGAGAAAAGGCAAGCCTCACGGCTGGGGCCCATTTGTACAGGTGTGACGAGGCAAACAGGCGTCCAACACCGTTTTATTGATACTGTTTAGCACCAGGATTCCGCGGGCCGCTAACGGACAAACACCGCCGTGGTAATCTAAACACACAAGGAGAGCTACTCCCACTCCGATGGATGGATGGATGGATGGATGGATGGATGGAGGAGGGGAGAGAGAAAGAGATGCTGAGAGAGAGAGAGAGAGAGAGAGAGAGAGAGAGAGAGAGAGAGAGAGAGAAAGAGAGATGGAGAGGGAAGGTTGAGAGGAAGAGGAGGGGTTAAGGAGAACGAGATGAGAATGAGTAAAGTAGAGAAGACACAAGACTACTCCCTTTGGATGGATGGAAGCGGTGAAATAGTAAAACAGGACAAGATAGATAAATATAAAATATATATATATATATAGAGAGAGAGAGAGAGAGAAAGTGGGAAAAAGTGTGAGAGAAAGGGAAACATAATATGAATGGGGAAAAAGTGAGAGACACAAAAGAGAGAGAGAAAAAGTGGGAGACATAAAAGACGCGACAGCTGTTGAACAGATTTGCTGTATTGAGAGAGAAAGAGAGAGAGAGAAAGAGAGAGAGAGAGAGAGAGAGAGAGAGAGAGAGGATGGGACGGGCACGATTGGACATGATGTGAATGGGGAAGAAAGAGAAAACGAGCAAAAAAAAAAAATTGAAAAGAGCGACAGTTGTTGTTGAATCGCTTTGCTGTCTTTGCTCGAAAGGAAAGAAGAAATAAGAAAAAAAAAAGAAGGAGAGTCAAGAGAAAATGGAGGAGAATCAACAAAAAATCTTGTTGATGAAACATTTGAACGTGCTTTTCAGAAAGGCGCGCTGTCTTTTTGTAAAACAAGGGAAGTCACTGCATCGGCTTAGTTGTCTCCCCATGTTTGATACTCGACTTCCGGTAGGTAGTAGTATGGCTTGTGTTTTCCCAGAATAGCTATGCACGTCGTTGTACTCTGTGAAACAAAGGACTTGGGGGCAGCGTGGCAGAATGGTTCCCGCATTCAGCTCAAAATCAAATGGTCGTGGGTTTGATTTCCGACCATGGTCATGTTGTAAGTGCCTCGGCAAAGCACTTCATTCACATTTTCCTCAGCCACCCGTCTGTAAAATGGATACCTGACTATTGGCAGTGGAAGATATTGTCAGAGTGCTAGTGATTAGCGCCTGTAAATAGCAGTAGCACTGTATGCTAATCAGGAAGTTGAGAAAGTCATAGAATGATCTGACCTGGTGGAGTAATAATAGTGTGAAATCAGGAGAGCGGGCATGAGGCTGGATAAAAGACTTATAAACCGTATTATGTATTATTTTATTGTTTTAACCAATAAGTATGAAGAGTGAACAGGAGTTTGCAAAATCCAGCTTACATATCCTTGTCCAGAGCTGTGCTGAAATTCTAATTGAAATGAAGTTCTGCATCAGGAACTCAGAAATCAAAAGGTTCTGTTTACCTATCTCCCCCACTTAAGAAGTAAAAAAATTGACGTTTAGTTACCGCTCCGTATTGGCAACTTCTAGGACGCATGAAAAAAGTTGCGATTAAAATGAGTTCTTTTTGTCCAATGACTATTATATTGAAAGTCTAATATTTTGTATCGTGGGAAACGGTGTGATTAAGCGGGTGTCACGATTATCTGGATTGCTATTAAGAGGCGTCGACTGTATCTCCATTTTCCTATCTTCAAGCAATTTCGCTTTAACATGAAGAGATATATAAATAGAACTACAGTGGAACCTCACGACCTTGAAGGCAACCTACTCTAAAATATCACTGAATCATCACAAACGCTGCAAAGCTGCGGATCCTTGCTCTGTATTTCTTTATCCTTTATATTATTATATTTTATGAGTTCTGGATTTCTGAAGAAGAACCCCTCCCTCCAACAAAAAGAAAAAACAAGAGCATATCCGAATTCGTAAAGTCCCAAATGTATATGGAATGAGAATCTTCGACGAACATGAAACGTTATGGGATGGGAGTTCCACTACTTTTTTTTTTCTTCCGTGTGGTATTAACAAATCCTCAAAATTTGTTGTCGATTATTTTCTCAAAACAATTTGTAAGATAGATAGAAACCGCTGGAAAAGTGACATCTCGCCCTCGTCAGGCAGCTCTACGTCCGGCCTTCCCTCCACACATCTCGACAATGTCTTCCAAGAGGCCAAGCCGAGGACAGCTGTTCCTTTTGGCACTTTTAGACCTTGCCATCGAGAAGACTTCGGAGCTCGCCAGCCAAAATCAATTCTATCATGAAACGACAAATCTCTTGAATACCATTCCTAGACAAAACAAGAGGGGCTGAGCTCGAAAAACAGAAGGGGAACAAAACATATCCCCCCCAAAAAAAATGGGGGAGGTGGGGGAGAGAGAAAGCACACCTGTGTTACGTCACGTGGTGACGTCATGGCCACCTGTGTCCGGAATGTGGGCTTGAGTTCATTCAAGTTCGGTCCTCTACGCTGGTCACCGGCGGTAGACAACATCAAAAAGTTATTACAATCACTCAAGTAAACTCGCGCCTACAAATACAAGCGAGACCGCTAATCCACCAATCCAGTCTGGCACACACGCGCCCAATCTACGGACGGAAGCTTTTTGCTATTTTGGTTTGTAAAGTGATACATACAGTGACTACGTATACTGCTGCAAAAAAGGTGCTGTTTGGTTAAGTGACTTCACTTCGTGATAAGTGCTGGAAAGTCTGCAACACTCATGCCTAATCTGGTAAACTTTTTTATGTTTTCTCTTTAAAAGTCTCACAATACGGACCTTGAAAACTATTGCAAGAAGAGTAGATCTATAGCCCACGTTCGTAACAGTACACTGCCGACTCCAGTCTGGGGACAGTTTTTTTGCCCGTATGATGTGTGAAATGTGATATTGCACGGAATATGTATACTGCTGTAGGAAAATACATTTTAAATGAGATATATATCTATATATGTAAATATCGGGAGCGTGTCTATTTTTTTTTTCATTCATTTTGCCGCTGTGTCTGAGGCAAGCGACGAACATTCACTGTCTTGATTTGTAAAGTGACATATACTGCCTCAAAAAAAGTACCAAGTTTCGTGACAGGTATTACGCATGCAGTCCATTCAGCGACTAATATGGCCATTTTGGTTTGTAAAGGGAGTATGGACGCCGCTGCAAAAAAATTAACTTACACTTTCGGGATAATAGATACGGTTAGGTACTAAACGGTACGGTATGATGAGGATGCAACCTTTGCATCGATTAATGGTTGAATGTTAAGCAAGTATGAGAAAAAAAAGTATGTGCCTTCTTCATTCTATTTTGTAAAGCCACACAGTGCAGACAATTTATAGCAGGTCATCTATAGCAAAATTAAATATAAAAAAGTTTCCTTTAAAAATACATGTGGTATGTTTATCTAAGTCTGTCATATCTTCACCTCGCTGTAGGGATCTTCATTATTGTAGATTTTAAAACGAAGACACACTGCAGTGTTTGCATGTGTTTGTGAATACAAGCGAACCTGGACTAAATGGTTACACGGTAGATGTGGTGGTCTACTGCGCCAGTGCAAATATAAGCGGAAGCCCTACACAATCTAGGTCCTAGTCATTTTAGTTCTGAGGTCAAGATTATTAAATCTTTTGCAAGTATGTCGGGTTCTCTGCCTGCAGACAGGTACCCATTTTGGGTGAAGTGAGGAAATTGACAATGTAATGCTTCCCCGAGCGATCTGTCAGGATCGAAACTCAGGACCCTGTAGTTCTCAACAGAGTTCTGAAACCATACGGTCACGTTACAATTTGATTTAAAAAAAAAAAAAAAAGGAAAATTACCTAAGTATGAATGGTACATCAGAGGTAAACACTGATATGTACACTGTTTATGTAACCTTTCCAACCCTTGTTTATCCCTGTAGTTTACATTATTCTCCCTCTCTCGCCGTCTCTGGTTCTATCTCTTTTTTTTCTCCCTCCCCTTCTACCCCTTTCTCTCTCGCCCACTGAGCGGCGGTACCCTCTCGAACTGAAAGGACATATCCTCACACGCTTAGTCTATCAATAAATTGAGCAAATATTATTTTGGCGGCTCGACGGTGATTCGGTCAGATGTTTGGCAGCGGAGTGGCGGTCTGAGAGAGTGACGTGAATGTCCATTCAAGACTTCCGTCCCACGGATTTTTGGACGCGGGCCATTGAGGCAATCACACACGTGTACAAGTGACCTATTGTCGATAATGCCTTTCAAGCCCTTTCACAAGTCTGAAGCTAAATATACCTCGCTAGTCTTCCAGAGAAAACGGCGTATAACAAGAGGAAAGAGAAAATACAGATAGCATGGTTGAGCTTGTGAAAATGGTGTATCAGATTACATCAAGTACACGTTTATTCCATGTCTTTGACGGCGAGAGAAAGTCATTGGAAATAAGAAAGAGTTATCGTTACTACTTTGTAACAGGCATGAGGACCGATTCGTGTTCTGGAACAGCCAATTGGATTTTCTGGAAATCAATTATCTGTCTGTGCAGATAAGCCCCAGAGATCAGATTACAACGAATACATTTCTATTCCATGTCTGAAGAGGAGAGAATTAGTCATGCTAACTCCTTTGTAAAACGCTTACAAGGTGATACCTACATCGAAAGAAAAGAACAGAAAACCTAATTAGTTGGTACGAGAATCAATTATCTGTCTGTTCACACATGTCTCCTCACCTTCTGTTGAGGGCCGTGATTTTCTCTGTTTTAAAGTTTACTTTGTCAGCCACGAGATGATGTAATATACTCGCACCCAATACAGGCCAGAATGCAATATTATATCCTGGTATGTTGTCATCAGAGAATGCAAATAATGTCTTTTCAACGATAATGTTGGAACGTTATAAGCACAGAAGGTTCGATCTGGACGTTGTATAGAAAAAAAAAATCTTACACCACAAAGCCCGGGCCTGTAAGCTTTATTGTAAAGGGTAACCTATAGCAATGATCTTAGTAATGAGTCATCAAATATGGAAATAGAGTCTTTTCAAGACAGTCTTGCTATGCCAAAGCCACAGACAGTAAGGACTGATTTATACACAATACCTTTGGCATTCCTCGTGGTATTAAAAAGGAAAATATGTTCTAAGCAAAGTCTCAGAATGTATTCTTGCTTATTGTGCGGAATCGCTCATATCTTGATGATATATAGCCATCAAAAGACACAAATGGCATTCTTGGAGTATGACCATTTATACAGTATCGTACACAGAAGCATTCCATTTCAGGCAGTGATATTTATTCAAGTCCCTTATCTCCTTCCATCGATCTGATTCAAATTCCCATGTTTAAAAAAAAACAACAACAAAATTCAAGTACTGTACCTCCATTTGTAACAGTAAACCAAAGACAACGACAGCGACGACGACAACGACGACGACGACGACGACGATGACGACGACGACAACGACAATAACAACAACAGCAGCAGCAGCAGCAACAACAACAAAACAACAAAAATATAAACAAGAAGAAGAAGAAGAAGAAGAAGAAGAAGAAGAAGAAGAAGAACAACAACAACAACAACAACAACAACAACAACAACAACAACAACACATGTTGTGAAGGATGTTCTTTGCGCCAGACTTTTCATGAATGAAGAGTTACTACTATATTCCCATTTTTCATCTAGCAATCAAATGAGATTTAAACAAAAAAAAAAAGTCCTTACATTGCGCTCTCACCTTACACCGAATTATTATCAGTATGACAATAATACAAAAAAAAACAACAAAAACAAAAAAACAAACAACGAACTGATACTACAAAATGTATTATTCTCGTGACATTTGGAATCCTAGCCAGAAGGCAGAAGCTGCATGAACAATTACCTAATTTCTTTATCTAATGTGAGTGACAATCTCTGCGAGATTACACCTTGCAACAAAATAATAATCATGGGTAATGTATCCAAAAATAAATCTGAGCACCACGTGACTATGTTAACATAATAATAGAAACTTTTATATGATTAATAAGTATAGCAAGAATATTAATCACTCTGCTCCCTCAACTTCACCTTGTTGCCATCTCAGCAGACCAAAACACTCTGTAACATTCTCAACTCTCTAGCAATATATAGTGCCACTGCCACATTTCAGGCAAAGATCACTATTTTGCTGCTTCGACTCCTTTTAGTAGGGTACTCATTTTACAGACGGGAGGGCTGAAGCAAATGTATAGTGAATGTCCTCTCAAGGCGTTATGGCCAAGAGGAGAATCGAACCAATGACTTTTCGACCCTGAATCCAATGCCGTAACCATTCTGCCACAGCGCCTCACCATCTGAACTATCCTATCTTGTATATGACCTAAAAGGTGTGAACAGTACTTTTTTTGTAAAATTTTTTATGCTTTGCATAGGCTCAGATCATGGCTTCCGCCCTCCCCATCTGTTCTTAGATGTAGCGCCTTCTTGTTTCCGTACCGCCCCGCGACGTGAGCCTCGGAAAAGGATCGGGTAGGAAGAGAAAGGTGTAAGGTGGAGAGGAAACTGAGGTGGGGGGCGGTGCTCCCAGGTGTGCTTTGAAGGCGCGGAGTTAACGGATTAAAGGGTTGAAGGAGTGCAAGGGAAAGGGCCAAAACTGTCACCATTTGACATAGTGGGCGACATGAAAAGTTTCACTCATGTTTAGAGATGAATTATTCAATATGCAGTCAAATTTCGCTATTCAGTAATGGCCTTGATGCATGGAAAAATATTTGTATTATTGTAATGGACTTACTATGGAGGTCCTTCTGAATAAGGAAACGTTAGAATACTAATAAATAGGCCCTACCTACGTATCAACTTTCTTCTTAATGATGAGGTATATTTATCATATTATGAGTAATGGGTTCAAAGTATTTAGTGTCACCTTTTGTAGTAGGTAGAAGCGTGAACAGTTTCATTCATGTTTAGAGATGAAATGCTCAATATAACAGTGTATGTATGGGTTCAAAGTGTCACTTTGTCACCATTCACCACAAACTGTAGACAGAAGCATGAAAAGTTTCATTCATTTTTAGAGATCAAATAACTATTCAGTGTATATATTTAAATTAACACACTGGTCTATCACCAGTCACCAGATGTGGTAGGTAGTAATGTGAAAAGTTTCATGTTTGTTTAGAGATCAAATAATTATACAGTGTATGTTCAAAATGACGCACTTATCAGTCACCAGCTACTAGTTGATAGCGACCTGAAAAGTTTCATTCATGTCTAGGATTGAAAATTCAGTGTTAAGTTACGTGGGTTCAAACTATCACATTTTCTTCATCCAGCACTAGGCACGTATTGTAGATTGAAACTTGATAAACATTATTCATGTTTAGGAGTTTCAGAGTTTAAACTTCCACCCTGTCAACATCACTGCATCACTCATCCCAGACGGTACAGACATGCAAGGCTTTAATCATATTTTTAGGTGTGAGCTGTTCAAGATACTTGGACTCACACTGTGACGCCGTCATCAGTCACAGTTTGCGCAGGATCGTTCAGAAGTTAAACATTTAGTTTATACACAAAATTGAAACGAGTATTTCCGATAGTTGTTTGTAAGGACAGACATTGGATGGGATCTCTGTCCTACATCGGTCTAGTGAACAGACAGAGGCAAATTAACCGAAAAAAAAAAACAACTACATGAGGGCATTTTCATAACTCCTTTAACGTAGAGAATTTTCGGTAATCATGACATTTGTCATGTGTTTCTTTGGGCTTACCATCAAAAGTTTCTCATAGACGTAAGTGAAGCTGACAAGGCTCTCAGAATAGAATCACCCATTTTTGTAAATGGAACCCGTCCTTTCCTAGTTTTATTATGGTATTTTCTGTCCGAAATGTTGACATATGAGCGATTTCTCTAGATATGGAAACAAACTTGCATCTTGGGTGAGAAATCTGGGAATGAGATATTAGGAATATGTTGGAATTTCACAAAGAAATAAATTAATGTACTGTGAAATATGCATTAATTGTGAATTCAACGCATCCACTCATTAGTGTTTTCGATTAGCGTTACCCGGCACAGCCTAGCGTACGAACTTCTGTTCGGAAATTCCCTGAATCTGGTGTGCAATTTAGCAAGGTCAGCGTTTTTGACAGCCAAACGAAAGTTTAAGAAAAATGTATCACATTTTCTTTATTGCCAGGTCAAGAAGACATTGAGACGCCCTCGAATACAAGTCCATACTACTTATAGCTGGTGTGGAAGAATTCTTCCTGGTAGAACCAGTGATGTAAGCTTTTGAAGTCTTACCACAGATAGACTAATTTCTTTCATGATTTGATAGCAAGCCTGGTGTTCTGTCCTGCGCCACATAAAAAGAAGCAAGTATTTAGCTTTCGTGGATTGCCCATGGTCATTCACATTGGTAGATATTATGATTCTACTGTGCCTGTCTCATAATTCGTTGTAAGAGTAGAAGACGGTTGTGAGGAAACTAGCTTCTGACAGTATAATAGAACAGTGTGCATGAATAGTATAGCACAGTATAGCATAGTATAGCCTAGCCTAGCCTAGCTTAGCCTAGCCTGGCCTAGCCTTGCCTAGCCTAGTCTAGCCTTGCCAAGCATGGCCTAGCCTAGCCTGGCGTAACCTTGCCTAGCATGGCCTAGTCTTGCCTAGGGTTGCCTAGCCTAGCCTAGTCTAGCCTAACATAGCATAGCATGGCATAGCATATTATAGCACAGCATAGCATAGCATAGCATAGCATAGCATAGCATAACATAGCATAGCATAGCATAGCATAGCATAGCATAGCATAGCATAGCATTTAGCCTATAGTTGTATAGCTTAAAATCAGAGCGTACATGAGTGCAGCTACAGTTTTTGGAATATAGCCTATATGATAATATCACTTTTAATAACTGCGAAAACCTCTTCATTAAATGAAAAGGTACACACATGCATAACTTATTGTCTTAAGCCTTTTATTCGAGCTGAGGAACAGAGAATTAATGAACGAAAAGAAAAAGAAGAAGCAGGGGAGGTAATTTCTGTGGTAACCTAAAATTAGGAACCGAATTAACACGTCTGCCTCTCCAGCTATGTCAATAATTTATCTTTCTCCGGGTCCCTCAAACCAACTGTGTGTTTTATAAGATGAAAGGGGAGCGAGGGCACCCGGAACCCAGCGACATTCCTTCTCACTCGCTAAATAACGATTACTGGATTAGTTAGCGCCCCCCGTGGCCCTGCCTCCCCCACCTGGACCCTCCCCCATCTGAACACGGTCTTAGATGTAGTCACTCAAAGAAAACAGAAGCTATTTGCACACGTAGATTATTTCTATAAGAAATGAAAGCAGCTCGTAAGCTTTAACCCTTTCTCCTCTCTTCATTTTCCCCGTCTTGGCCAATGATGGTGGGCGATACCGTGAATCTATGTATCGATACCAGATAAACCGATGATATGCAGTAATACTTTTTATCTGTATCGATACTTAGAACTCTATTTTGACCCATTGTATATTATGCTTAAAATCATCATACTGATATTATTGTGCTACTTTATTCTGACCTATACGGTTACATCTCTTGCCCCTGCTTGTGTCTCACGTGCATATTTCAACCTTCTTTCTCTCTCTTTCTTCCTCCCTCTTTCTTGCTTGTCAGGAGTCTGCTATCTTTAAGTTCATATTACCTTGAACTACATAATATTATTATAGATAAGATTTCATACAACTTCGTAAACGTAAGGCATCGATACCTTGTTGTTAAAGTAATCGAATACTCCAATAACCACTAATGTATTGGTTTATCGGGTATTAGGTATCGATATCTGTCCACCACTGTTGGCCAATGCAAATGCAATACCCTGAAGTCCAGAGAGAACCTCCGAGCGCCTTCGCCTGGCCATCCCTCTACTCTTTCTGAAGCCGAATGCCTTACCTATCAATTCCGCTAAGCAAATGACTCTGGGTACCTGCGTGAAGTGAAACAAAAGGCGGTGTCTCGGCCGCGGCTTTGAAGTCACGGAGCGCTTATTTACCATCGATTTGTGTCCGCTAGTAGCGGGGTGAACAAGTCAAATATACTCGCCTCTGTGCACGGCATGTAGCAGTAATTGCTTTGCTCTTGTGTCCGCGGCCGGCCGCGGCTTGGGTGCGCGATCAAGGAGGTGCTGAGATAGTCTAGATCTACTAATATCAACCACTTTGTTGGCGGCGGGCCTTACATTTGTACATTCACATCAATGAAAGTTGCGTGGAATGAAAGTTACATGAACATGGATTGTAGTCTTTGGCCTGGGTGTGAGTAGTGGTAGAGACACACAATGAATATAATGATAGAAAACGAAGCTAAGGGTAACGTTTGATTTTCGAAAGCGAAATGAAGTATTTACAGTAAAATTTCGATATAAAGTATTCCCCTGGTGCTTGGAAAAAGTGTACTTAATATTGAGGTATACTTATATCGAAATCCACAAGAATAAAGAAATGATAGAATAATAATGAATCTGTGCATATGAAATTAATAGTAGGTCTAAGAATAACAAAATTTACCTATCAAATGAGTGCTTAATAATAAGAGAGTACTTCTACTTTTCAATTTCCCCTCCTCATTTACTCGTATCCGTTAAATATCCAAATCTAGGGCGTATAGGTCCACGCAAATATCTGGAATCGTTTGGGATTGAAATTCTCCAGGGACTTTTTTGAATATTTGACAGCTAAGAATGACGTATTTAGTGTTTCAGAGAATGCAGCCTGTTAGCCTGCTATATTCAAACAGGACGCTATTTCTTTGTCATGTCAGTATAAGTCTATGTCAAGGCGAAGCATTTTCGATGCGTAAATCTGAGTACTGGAAAAATGATGCAAAACTTGGGAGCAATACTGTTTTCAACCGCTATTTTCTCTGAATTTTGTTTTTCCAATGATGAAATTGATCTCCTGCCATCTCAAACGATTATTAATCGACCATATATCGACCGTATATCAACCATGATAATATTAGATCAATATTCTTTTCACCTAAAGGAAGTACGCACATTCAGCTTTCAAATGATACGTTTTGACTTTTTGTTATCAAAAAGCAACATTCGCGTCATTTTAGCTGCATGATATCTCTGTGACACTACGCTTCTGTATTTCACAACTTTTCCTCCTCGCTGTTCCACACAGACATCATTCGGTAACCATATCTACAACTACAACCAGTTTTACTTTTATTAAATTGGGTACAGTAATCCTACCATGAGCTGATCCTGAACAGTGAGAAACGAATCTTGGCTACAAAATAAGGGGAACAACCAAGTAATTTCTAACTTGTGGTTCAGAGCATTTTTTTCAATGCGTTCGTTTTGTATTTTTCCTTCTTCAATCACACAAGAGATTGCATCAGACCCGTGATCTGAACGTATGAACTGAACAACAACAACAACAACAACAACAACAACAACAACAACAACAACAACAACAACAACAACAACAACAACAACAACAACAACAACAAGTACGAAGACGACGACGACAATAACAACAACAACAACAACAACAACAACAACAACAACAACAACAACAGCAACTACAACAACAAAATGAGAGACTTAGAGAATTTACTGTTACCTCAAATTCTGCTGCTCAGATGTCAGCGCGGGGTGAGGTGCATTAAATATGACCATCAACAGTAAAATTAACAACAACCTCGACAACAAAATTAATAATTATGCAAGATGCGCACATCTCTTCTCTCCCTCTTCATCTTTAGGCCACTTAAGAGTTCGGAGACGAATGAAACAGCAACAGCTGCAGCAAAATTTACAAGACATCACCACCAACACCGCTACCACCACCACCACCATCACCACTCCTGTTTATATCGACTTTAATAGACTCTTGATTAGCTTGCCCCTTCTTCGGAATTCGAAATTTAACCTACATGAACTCCACGGAACCACACGCGCAAGTTAAAATACTTACAAGAGCGAACAAAAACAAAAATTAAAATGATTTTTTCCCCCTTTGAGAATTTTATTTCTCATTGCCTTGCAATGTCATACAATCTCATTCACGTAATACATATACACTACAAGTCACCGAGGTATATATTGTGTTCCTGAACTTTCAGAATGCGGACTCACCAGCCGCACGATCGCACTTCTCTGAACTGCCTGTACAGAATTGTTTTTGGCTTGCATTTTAGCAAAAAACAGAGTGAGACTCTCACAATTCAATAGTCTAGAAAGCGTTGGAAAATAAACATTTCTTCGTTTCTTTGAAGTGGATATCTTCCTACGCAGATCTCTAGGTCTTTTGACTTTTTTTTCCCTCAACAGATTGTCCTCTTTAGCACAGCGGTTGTTGTAGATAGTTGCTGTAGTCAACATAGTGAAGAGATCCCCAGTGGAGACTATCCTATCTCACAGAGCCGGGTGAAATAGGCCACCAAATTTTACTCGGCGGTCCAGCCAAGTGCATGTATCTCTTCGCCATCTCAAGACGGTGAGACGGTCAACAAATTGGTCGGCTTTTCATGATGGTGACAATTGTCTCCCTTATCTCTGTTACTGAACCACAAGATCCTCCCTCTTGAACGCCTAGATACACTAGACAGTGTGACGATATCGCTTTGGCCACCCCAGGTACGGGCTATTTGTAAATAATTCTTTCAAGATCAACGTAAACAATGATCGGATGTCACCTACCTTCCAGTGTAAAGAATAAAATCTTCAGTTAAATTAGGCTTTCTGAGTCTTCTCGAAGTGCCACTTGGGGATAAAATATCTCCATATACCACTCCCGCTGACACAACTACCCATCGAACTGAATATGTTAGACATCATAATCCATGGACTGTCTTAACCATATTACTGATCTAGACAAAACCAATGAGCTATGAGGAGACTGCAAAAGTGGCTGGGAGATTTTACACCCTGGAATATGAAGGTAAAACTTTCCAGAAATGACAACATTCAGTAGTTCGACAGTTTCTTAAAATTTCCGATACCATATCCCTCGCCCTCCCCCCACCGTCACCCCTTCGGATTTTCGGTGTATATTTTCATGCATGAAGAGCTTTATAGGCTGAAATCTATTTGTTCTTCTATGGAGTTCACGGAGTAATGCACAATAACAAAACACCTAAATCATCATCATCATCATCATCATCATCATCATCATCATCAGCAGCAGCAGCAGCAGCAGCAGTAGTAGCACAAGCAAGAGCAGCACAAACAGCAGTAGTAGTGGCATAAACAAGATCACCATCATCATTATCATCATCATCAATGACAAGAACCTAGCCTCGTGGCAATAACACTCGTAACTGAAATCACAAAAGTAGCTCTAGCATCAATGGCAACGACAGCAAGAACCGCAATATCTTCGTCGACCTTCAACCAAGCAGTTCTCTGTCAGCAACTGGAGGTTCAGCATTATTCATGCTGGCTTTTGTTTTGTGGGGTTTTTTTTGTTTCCTCAAATGAGCACCACCGGTCCATAAATGTACGCGGAAATTTAGTTTCCAATACTGGCACTTTAGACGACCTCCAGCACATTTCTCAGCGTGTTGCTGTGGAAAAAAAGGGGCGGACTCCAGATACAATGCATTGTACTTCTCCACCTCAAGACCTTTAAAGTAAACACTTTTCTTGACTAATAAGCAACTAAAGACGTGCCGAAGAAAGAAGTTTGAGCCATATCGACAAACTTTCCTGAAGAGTTTCGTCCTGAGTTAACCGCCAGTCCGTGGGTAACCTTCTCTTGGCCAGTGGGGCGTCCAGCAGTTGGACAATGGCTACCGATTTAGCCAAACGCTTTTCATGTAGGTGTGACCACCCCGTTTTCAAATCCCGATATTGGCCATGCCTTTTACCCCTGGGCGGATGAATACTTTCTAAGCGTCGTAGAGTTCACACTGTGGCTTTTTCATCTGTCCATTCAGCCAAGCTCAATTCATCCGCTGCCCTATGCTGTGACGGCATGGCCATTTTTGGCTTCGTATCGCTGAAATTAAGATCCGACGGCAAAGGGCGTTTGGAGGCAAATAATTTGGTAATTGATAAAATTAGACTTTTTATCCCGGAGTGACGAGAAGGCACCGGGTATTGGAAAGTGTTAGCGGCGGAAGGGAAAGTTTGTGTAGAGTTTGTTTGAGTTTGAAGTCAACTGCGATTTTTGTGGAACTCCTACAGTGGTCTCAATTGTTGAGGGTCAGGTGGTTAGTTCTCAAGCAAACACGGATAGTGACCAGAGGTAACTGTCACTCAAACACGAACCTTACCGTGTCAACACGGGGCCCGGTGGGCCACGGCGGGCCAGAGAAGAGGTTCCACACATCGTGGCTTACTCGCACCCACGTGACAAGCTGGTAGTCAGTATTGAGCCAACACGAGGTCAAAGTCTCAGGCAGCTCACGATAGGAACATGACTGGATCCTGATTTTGACCATGGGAACATTGGATTCAGTCTGTTCCGAGCGGGAAAGAGCGGGAGCGGGAAAGACTATGATAGTGCTGAGTAAGCTATGATAGATGCCTAGGCGTAGGTCGTGGGTTTGAGCCTCATTACATCTTTGACCTTCCTGTCTTTATCCTTCTCTCTTTATCTTTCGTTCGGGCAATTTCTTCTGCTACCCTGTCTTCTAATGGGAGTATTTCGTTTTAACATCGTCCCCGGTGCCCCTGTTAAAGTGCTCAGCATTCATCTGCAAGTATATTTGGTGCCGTTTAATCGCAACTCCTGAGGTGCACAGGTAAAGGATTATCTATCTATCTATCTATCTATCTATCTATCTATCTATCTATCTATCTATCTATCTGTCTGTCTGTCTGTCTGTCTGTCTGTCTGTCTGTCTGTCTGTCTGTCTGTCTGAAACAGATTGTGATTATGTGGAAAATGGGATCAAGCAGATTGCGATTAAATGCATTGTGGACTGTACCCAGCACCTTGGCTCATTTTGACTCACTGACCAGCATGCCCATGAATGACCACTGACAGTGGCCCTCCCTCTTTAGTGCGAGACAGAACCATAGGATATAACCAGCATGCACTTCCGCTCTTTGAACGGTAGACGATTGTGGAGCAGCGTGGCAGAACGGTTATGGCATTGGATTCAAAATCTAAAGGTCGTGGGTTCGATTCCCGACCACAGTCATGTTGTAAGTGCCTTGGGAAAGCATTTCATTCACATTTTCCTCAGTCCACCCGTTTGTAAAATGCGTACCTGGCTATAGGCAGTGGAAGATATTGTCAAAATGCTAGTGATCAGCGCCTTTAAATGGCAGCGACACTGTATGCTCCCTATGAAGCTGATAATGAACCAGCGTGATCAGGCCTGTTGGGGGTAATAATAGTGTGAACTCGCATGAGTGTCCATTAGCCTGGGTACGAGACTTATAAACCGCATTAATATTACAAGACAGATTACCTCCTGGTATGAGGCTAAGAGGCTTTGTACTACATGGCGTCATCAATGAAAAGACAAAGCAATTTGACATTTAAAAGCGACTTGAAAAAGTGTTCAGTAATGACGAGAGAAAAATAAATTTAAATTTCTGATAAATCAATCCCCGCGATTAAATTTAGACATCATTTTAAGCTGAAACACATTTTAAGCTGCCCACGCTTGTAATTTCTTTAGAATTTTACAGTCCGCCGATCCTAAATACATGCAACGATAGGCGTCGTGTTAAAACCCCTGATCACTTTTATAATATTTTATTTTCTCGTATTCTCGTATATACTCGTATATACCCAGGGCTCTGCACGGCAGGCGACCAGCAATGAATTTGTTATGTATTTCATTTGTAATATTATGTGTTTACATGTATGATGTTTATTGTTCCATGTGACTGTATTAATAATATTATGAATGAGATGTATAACATTGTATGACATTATAAATCAATTTCCCAACGGGGTAATTGAAAAAAGGGTTAAGCAGGAAACTTTGACTATTTTTAATAAATCCATTATACATTTTTCAAAAAGTTTTGTGTCGCACCAGAACAGAATCATAATTAGTTTTAATGATACATATTTTATAGATAAAGAAAGTGATTTGGGCAGAACAGTTACCACATAAATGCCTGACGTAGTTCACGTTTACGCTGTATAGCAATCAGGTGTAAAGCAAATATTATGTGTAAATGTAAACTGTTAGATCTGGCCCTTCAAAACTGCGGTAGTTTTGATAGTGAAAGTAATGCGTACAATATAAAATAGTAAGTATAAAAGTTCCAGTCTGCCTAGGGGACAATGATAGTGTATTTTCGGGGTCATTAATCCTACAATTAAGAAGAAAACAAAATGTCATGACATTTTGTAACGAATGGGGAAATATTAATGAATACTAATGTAGAATTTTATACAGCGTTTCTTGATTTTGTAAAATGAAACTGAGTTTTTTTGGATGCGTTCACAGCGGTGGATGTTTACCATATCATGTGTGGGCCAGTGGTTTGTTTGTTTTTTTTTCTATTTTCTTTGTTAAAATCTACCCATGTTTTCCCTTTTCAATGAACTTGGATTTAAGTCTAAAATCCAGTGTTGCCAGTTTAGGCAACATTTACTTGATGCACATCGCAGTTTTCTAAAATTATATTCAAGAAGTCCTTACACTATGAAAGATCTTATAGTTATGAAGATGCCAATCGTGCCTGGCAAAAGGATGAATATGCAAATTGAAACTGTTCTTGTAAATCAGAAAACTAGCCTTGTCGAGAGGGTATTTTAAATTCAAAGGCGTAAGTAAATGCAAATACCCTTGTAGACTCAGAATTGGAAACCAGATTTTTTTTTTGGGGGGGGGGGGGGGGNGAAGGGGGAGAGGGGAGAGTTGCCATTCAGATGTAAACTATGAAGGTGTTGTTAGATACATAGAGTCAGCCTGTTTACTGTTTGAAGAGGCCTAAAATCTAAGGCGGTCTCATTTGCTGTCAAAATTCTCAAAATCTAATTATTGGTCTTGGAGCGTATTTCTGAGTGCCAAAATTTCAAGGATGATCTACATAATATGTATGGTAAATGTGGGTCCGGACACCTCGATAAGTCAGTGAAGAGTATAAAAGCTTACAATGTATAACCAACAGTGGAAAAAACACTGGCTTCTTTCTACCTCTAGTAAGTGAACCTACGGAGACTTATCTTGTGGCTCAAAGAGTCTTACTTCGTACATCTCGGAGATGTGATTCCTTCCTGGCGGAGGACGTGAGCGAAAAGTACATGGAGGAAGATGGCGCTGATGTGCAAGCGGTTTATTTTGGACTGGTGGGTGGTGGGGTGTCCAGGACCCCGATTAATAGGGGTGGGAGGGGGAGGGATGGGGAGGTGGTCTAAGAGGGCATAATGATGATCAGGTAGCGAGACTGGGCCAGGATCATATTTTGCACCGGTGTATAAGAAAAATATGTACACAAGCCGTCAGTGTTTGGAGTGATCCTCTAGTGGGTGTCAGCCTAGGCAGCGGTCAGGCCGGAGGCCATGTTTACGTAGCGTTACTAATGACGCGGTGGGGAGAGGAGAAGGGGACATAATTTATCTTTGGTTCTGTTTTTCTGTTTGTCCTCGCCGGCTAATGACGGCCGTTTGCATCACAAGAGGCCACCACAGCGGGAAGGGAGTGGGGTGGAGGGAAGAGTGCTGAAGGTGGCAGGGGAGGCTGAAAATCGGGTAGAGGGGTT
>JAWQUT010000196.1:1088964-1127902 GCA_033807755.1 Ellobium chinense | reverse complement strand
GGGGGGGGGGGAGGAAGAGGTTGGGCGGAGATAAAGGGCATTCTCTAGCGTCTTCTTTCATAACACTTATAATTAATTTACACTTTGATCATAGGCGTCGTCAGGCAGTTTGCTGCCATGGGTCATTGTCTTAATTATGTTTAATTTTTGTGCGTTTTTTCTGGGTTGAATAATGTTAAAACATGTAATTGAGCCCGTTTAATTGCATCTCCATAGGAGCATAAGGGAAGATGTTATTAAGTGAAGGATTTAATAATAGCGCAGTGTCTGTATCTACTTTTAAATTATAACATTAATAACATATTATGTTAAACGAGCATTGTGGAAAAGTGTGCCATTTAGTGATAAGATAATACTATTAACGTGTGTGGAAAATGTTGCCATTCAACGAAACAACAATTATATAGATTGCATTTAAGCAGAGCTGACTATACATTTGACTCCGCTTAACTGTAGTACTGATAATCACAACTTCTGCTTACTCCCATCATTTTGCACTTATCTAATATTTCTCTCTAAGCGTCAGTGGATAATCGCAAATCTTTTTATTTGAAATTCTTCTCACAGCGCAGAGGGGTTGCGATTAAGCGATTAACATTTGTATTTCAAAACCAACCGGCAGTATCGTCTTTCCTTCTTTCGCCAGGATCAGACAACCGAGGAACCGTGGCAGGCTGTCGACGCTCCTTCTTCCCACCCGTTCACAGTTGAAGAAAAAAATAAACTTGAGGTGCCCAACTCTAAATATATCCTCCTCCCTCCGCTGTTCTATTGTGACAGCTACTCATTTCCATAATATAATAAGGTTTGCTTAGCGCCGTGTCGCCCGGTGGGCCCCAACAGCGGGCCACGTTCCGACAACACGGTGAAACCTCATCCGTCAATTTGCTGGCGGGTCTCTTCCTTGGTGGCGGACGAGGGGGGAACCCTAAACGCTCTCCTTGCGCCCTTTTACCGTCAACTTATTAATATCTTAAGCGATGTTGACATGTCCCCGCTACATATGTGCTGTTGAATTCGTATGTTGAATGTTACACCCGTCGCCAGACCAATAATTCATCATTATATTATGACCGGTGGAGATGTTGAGGTAATCACACACACACACACACGCACACACACACACACACACACACACACACACACACACAGATCGGGGGAACGGATTCTGCAAAGAAAAAAAGAAACAATGTTTCAATTTCTCGTCACCGGAAAAGGAGAAAAGAACATAAAAGAAATGTCCGTTTTAAAAAAAAACCCAAATATCAACACTGCGTTCCGTTTCAATTTCTCGACACGATAAAGGGAAAAAGGAACATAAAAGAAGCGACTGCTAATAATTGAAAAAAAGAAGGACCCTAGATGCAAACGTGTATCGTTCTCGGGTTTATTCTAATAGAGAGATCTATACATTTTTTTTTTGTTGAGACAAAGAAAAAGTTTTAGAATTAACAAGGGTTCTTAAAATTCCTTGTCACAAGTAACCTGCAATGATATATGAGTAACTGGGGTCCAAACATATGAAAACCTTCTAAGGATGAATTTCCCTTGTGATATAGATTATATCGCCGCCTGGAAACAAAACTATCGTAAGTCCTGAAAATCATTTTTGGACCTACGACATTATTAATTCAGGGTGGCGAATGTAGATTTTCTGTATGAACCTGTGTTGCGACAAAGACAACCGTCAAGTGATATGTCAAGGGTTCTCAGAATNCATTGGATTTCTTGCCTTGTCTACCTTCCTCGTGCTCTCCTCCCGGCTCTGCAATCGGCCTATCTCCGGAGTGCAAGTGTGTCATTTAAATAATAATAATAATAATAATAATAATACATTTTTTTCCACTTTCATTTTCCTTTTTTATTCATTCTGAATTGTTGAATTTATTGTTATGTGGTTGGCTTTAACCTAAATAAACAATCTTGAATCTATAAATCTCGTGTCCAGGTAATAATGTCCACTATCGCGACTTCACAATATTCTTACCCTATCAGGCCAGGTCACTCAAGAACATTCCCGACTCCTCGGGGAAATAAGGAGGCGCTGGCATTTACACGCGCTGACGAGCAGATCACAAGCATGCTAACATCTTTCACTACAAAAGTAAAGAAATTGCCGTAAAGCTAAAAACAGGAGTGTAGAAGAGCAAGTAGGTAGAAAGCTTTACAGAATCACGGCACGATACAAAGGACGTTTCGGCAAATATGCCTTTTTCAGCAGACACAAAAACAAGTAGAGTGGACAAAAAAGGTGAACAAATAAACAAAATTGTAATTTTTTGTTTGTTTGTTGTTAATTTGTTTATTTGTTCACCTTTTTTGTCCACTCTACTTGTTTTTGTGTCTGCTGAAGAAGGCATATTTGCCGAAACATCCTTTGTATTGTGCTGTGATTCTGTAAAGCTTTCTACCTACTTGCTCTTCTAACATCTTTCATTGTACGTAGTCAGGAACCAATGTCATAGACGAGTAGACTGAGGATAGTGTAAGTGAAAATCTGTCCAAAGGCATTTACAACTCGACTGTGTTCTGGAATGGAACCTACAGCCTTTAGAATTTAAGTCCAGCGCCGCAACTTTTCGGTCAGGCTGCTCCACACAACTGCTCCATAGGAGGAGCTATAACCTCATTACAGTATATCTGTAGTTCCGAATCTACCAGTTATGATTTAACTGTAGGGGAAAATCGGCATCACTAGGGATGTATAAGGTCCATTGGTTGGTAGAATATTGTAAGTGACATGATGAGTAATTCTTTTCAACTCACACTTTCGGCCTGTGACGGAATGCTCTCTGTTAAGCAGGTATAGGGCTTCGGTACGCTATATCAGGATACACTATTTTCGGTACATTATATCAGGATAAACTATTTTTGATACACTATATCAGGACACCGTCTTTTCGTTACACGATATGAGGAGACAGTATTTTCGGTACACTAAATCAGTATCAGCAATTCAGTACACTACATTAAGATACTGTATTTTCGGTACACTGTATCACAGTATTTTTAGTAAAATATATCAGTATACGGGATTCATGTTTGCCATGATCTTTACCCTTCCTTCCCTCTTCCTACATACGTAACATGCGTACAACAACATACGACAAAACAGCATGGCGCACATGACACTACCCTCTACTGCTTTCACAAAGATCATCTTCTACACTGATCGCTACCAGCTCTCACAGTGAAAACCTCGTAGTGAATAGCTCATAATATGTCGCCACAAGCTGCCATAGAAAACTTCAACGATCGTTTACGAGAAAGCAGTTATTACAGGATTTGTGATAATCCCTTGAAAGTCGCTGCTTAAATCTGTTAATGCACCCATTCTGTTGACTCGGGGGAAAAATCAGCATCCATCCGTGTAAAGTGGAGAAATAAAAGTTTAAGGAAATGAACAGTCCCTATACGGCAATGCTAGGCCTATTTATTATGAAGGGGATAGAGTACATAATCACGTTTGTTCCAGTACAAAAATAACTGCATTTTCTGAAAGCTGAAGCCACCCCTCGTGTTTCGCTAAACATAGACTTCGTCTATCCCTTCCAACTCTGATATCACTGAACTAAGGAAGGCCAGCGGCAATGATTAGTGGAGATTTGTTTTGTACCTCCCTCACGATTATACACATTGCAGACAAGACGTTTACATTTGCTAGCTTGGTCTCTGTTTTTAATAACCCAGCCTTTGTCTACCGATTACTTGCCTCACTGACCTCCCTCTCAGTTTCAGGTTGGTAGTGTCATCCACAGCGGGTTACAGCACAAGAACCTTAAAATTTATTGTGTGGCCACATTATCTACTTCACCTGATAGACTGACGCTAATGCCTGACCATAACCCTAACCACTCGGATTATTTCTGTCTAAGATAACGCAGGTATAATGACCTAGTTTTATCCCATAGTATCATCAATGCTTGACATGTAATTGTACATCTTATACAGATTTTTTATTAAAGGAAATCATGATGGATCAGTTCTAAATTTGATTATCTACTGTATACATGTATATTTCATTTTATATTTAATAGTTAATCAGTAATTATAGAACTCATTTTATGAGTTCATTTTAGCGCAAAGTTGTAAAGCACGTCGCTTTAAAAAAAAAAAAAATATCCACAACTCACTACATTTTACTTATTTGGCTTACATACTTATTAAGCATGTTTCACTCTGTGAAAAGCTATGTTATTGTTAATCAAAACTTTTAAATGGTTTTTGAAAATGCCCTAAAGGATTGAGTTTATTATTAAAACTTTGCCTGTCACGAATTATCACACTGTTTATTGTTGCTTTTGTTAGGGTTCCGTAAGAATGGCAAATTCAGCTTGGACAAGTATGATTTAAAGTGATTATAGTAGAAATGGCACCCATAATACGCGCCTGCAATTTTATCTAATTTATATATTTATAAAGGCGGACTCAGAGGGCTTCCTTTCTTCACACCTCTGTAACTTGTTGTGGGTCACAGAAGAACCAGATTTTCAAGACAGGTTTATTATGTCCGTGGCTTTCATTTAGTCGAGTAAAATAGACAGAATGTGTCTCTGGTTAGGTTTTTCTTTTTAATATTTTAAGTATTTCGGAGCGAATCCGATTTCTCTCCGCTGCTGGCTTTATCACAACCCCATGTACCCCCCCCCCCCNCTCTCTCTCTCCTCTCCCCCGCTCTTGCGAAAGCTTCAAATTTTTGCCTTGTAGTGAATTGATCGTAAACTGGAAATCAGACAGCCATCATGTTTTTCAGCACACCGGAAATAGCAAAAAAAAACAAACAAAACACTTTTGCGAAATGGTTTTTGTTTAATTCATCCTAAAGAACACCTTCATAGTACAAGAAATTCAAGAGGTACGAATCACTGCTATTTCTTTCACTTCTCACGAAAAGTGGCCATTTCAAGATACAGTAATATAGTTTTGCCTCTTGCCCTCGATGTCATACGTCACAATGCCGCTTCGCTTTATCTACGCATTTCATCAAAACCGCAAGACTTACAAAGCATCTGTGCCGATTTGCATAAACAAAGCCTGACATTGATAAAATTACGGGGACAAGGATTATGTAGACAAATGGTGAGCGGATTAAAATCCATCTTAAAAAAACGGATGACAGTAGTTTCAGCTTATACTATACTGCTCAGAAGCCAGACTTGTTCGAGCCGCGTGGATTTGACACAAAACCGACATCTGCTTAAGAAAACTTTCATCCTGAAATGAATAAATTCATGTGTAATGCCAGGCCGGGCCAGGCCAGGCGGGGTTTCGAAAATCAAATGACATCATCTTGCTCTGTTTTCTTTTTCCTTCATATTTTTTTTCTCTTTTTTTTTACTGCTTCACATTATGTCCCAGTTTCCGAGACACACAAAAGACACACGGGCTCTTGGTTTGGTGACATCTTGCGTCAAAAATAGAGTGACACCCCAAAAGATCTGTTTGCCCAGCGACATGATATTCAGCCAGAGCCAGACCAGGCCCAGAGATAGACCCCGGCAACAGCTTAACATTTTTAACTGAACCACAGAACCCTGATAACACGGCCGCTCATTGGTCCAAGCCCTTGAGGGTGTGTTAAACAGATGGATGTGTTGTCGAGAGGATCCTTTATACATTATCATAAATATATACATATATATGTATACTTTCTTTCGAGTCAAACATCTAGCACAATGTTCTCATAAAATCAAGAAACGACGTTACATTCTGATATATTGGTGATATAATCTGCCGTCTTTTGACAAACAGGCACATTTGCAATTGAAATTGTATTGCATATTATGTGCCTTTTTGTCATAAGACGGGCAATGTGTATGCAGAAGCGTAGTATTTTTTTTTCCAAAGTTTGTAACGAGTTATCGCGATTTCATAAAGCGTTCTTAAGCTATATTTTGTTGATTTGTCACCTGGATTGAAGGCAGCAAATTTTCTTTCTCGAATTTTTGGCTTCTGAACGTCTTGGGACATGCATTCAGTCAGCACTGGTGTTTATGAGAAAAAGGCAAGATAAATCGTCATGTTTTCCCGTTTTCAGATTATGGTTAAACCTTCAAAACGAAAACGTCACGTCGCTTTCTTAAGTCATTGCATAAGTGAATTTGTTTGTGAACTGGCATTGTAGTCAACGGGGCTATATATCAATCTCGTAAAGTTGCAAAACAGTCATGGCGTCATTTGTTATGCATGGAGCGAGTTAAAACCTTACAATACACGGTCTTTGAGTGCGCATGGTTGTCTGGAAGCATAATAATGGATGGGAACGATTTAGTTTACTTTTGGAGATGAAAATAAGGAGAGTATTATCTTGCTATATGACATTATGCCTCACCAATACTGCATCTATACTTGCATTGTTTCATACTAACTAAAACTTGTAAAAACATATTTATGTATTCCTTCGAGGATGTACAAAAGTATCTCATGTTTACCCTCCAGGGAAGCTCTTGCTCTCTTTCGGTGGGAATGCAACGGCTCTGATTTGGAGCAGTGAACACAGGAGGTTATCTGGAGCCTGAAGGTCAGAGGTCATTATTTGTATTTAATTACTGTACAGCTTTAACAAGATCAGTCTAGATTCCAAGAATTGTACATAAAAATGACCGTGCACTTTAATGTTTTCAATGGAAAGATAAATGTGTAAGCCAAAAAATTGTGACGGTTCATTTGTTTATTTTACCTTGCCCTGGTAAAGGAGCACTTTTGCTTCGAAATTCTGGCTTCTTGTTTTTGTTTTATGTATATATATCATCTAGATTTATTGCCTGCTTGAACATAGAAAATCGCTTTCCAGAATAAATTATGGGCAGTTTTGACGTAATGTATTTTCATCTTCTGCAAGACTAAACATATATCTAGATCTAATTCAGCGAAATAAGTAAATATACAAAGTCTGTGCTTTAACTTGTCCCGTTAAATAGGAATAGTTGTAATCTCACGGTTAGGGAAGGGAGGTCCTCTTGCCAGGTCGTTACGGTCCTGAATCCAAGCAGGGGCGGAGCCTGAAAACTGAGCCCCCGTAGCTCGGGTTTGACACCTGAAAAGAAGAGGGTTAATAGCTTGACATAGATGACATGTCTTTTCTTCTCGCGCACAAGGCCAAGCCACGGAATTATCGCGACCTGAGGAGAGGTGGAGGGCGAGAGAGGGGGGCCCTTCTGTTTGCCACCTTTCCTGGATTAGGCTAATTGCCTGTCGGTTTGTTGGTCTATTTGTTTTATGAAATGCGATGCCAGGCCTGCCCTTTTTTCCGCCCTGTTCTCTCGCAGACAGTGGCACTTTGTTATATGCAGAGGACGGTGGTCTACATACAAGTATTTGAATAATTTATATAGTGGAGTTGTCTTTTCATATAGATTCTTTCTTCTGATTTGGTCCGTTTTACAGTAAATGTTATGCAGTTACCTCCTTTGGGAAACAAAGTAAAAGTCTATTTCGTTTGTGCAATCCGTTACCCTGAATATCTTTTTTCCCTCCACTCAATGGCAACATTTTGCATAAATCGGATTCTGTATAATGTAAGTAGTGTAAGATGGTCGGGATATACGCAAAACTGATCCTTCACACCTTATAGTTTATCACAATGCTCTGAACAGTTCCGTTATTGTGAGTTGCCAGTAAACGGGTTGTGCCGTATTATAGCAACCGTTGTTATTGGTACGTATAAACGAGAATTCACCTTTCCGAATCAGTCAGCCAGGGCAAACAATCCCGTATATGCCAAAAATTGAGAGTGAATTTCGAAGGCGGTAATGACCGAGCAATATAATGGTACATTATACGCGTTGTGATTGGAACATACAACTAGGAAGTAAATTAAAAGTTGGGGATGTTAACCTGTTTTTAGCTAGTGGCGACCTAGGCTGGCTTAGTTAAGCCACTTAGAAAACATTGTTTTTTTCCAGCTTTTGTCGAGAGACCAATTTATCTCCTAGAGCCCATAAAAACGTTTCTTTTTTTTTTTTCAAAAGGCCAGTTTGTCTCCTAGAGTTAAAAAAAAAACAACCAAAACAACAAAACGTTTAATTTTTGTTACCACATTCAAAACCTTCCACAACAATCAGGACGTCTTTACTAGGCGTCTGCACGCATTAGTTATATTTATAGAAAATGAAGTGCTCGTAACTCCGTTGACCTTTCCGAAAAAAATAAAAAATAAAGGTTCACACAAGGCTCAGCTACGCTAGGCAAGGTCTCCATAACATGGCTGAAAGAGGTCAGTGTTGCTTACTTTTTAAAAATTTACCTTGCAGCTTTGTTTTAAAATCACAACGTTTGTTTGAATTACTAGTTACTATTACCATTAAACTGTCATTCACACCTTCACGCCTCACTCTGAGGTTATGGCAAATAAGGGCTTGTTTGTCCTGGCTGGTTGTTTCGGAAAGGTGAACCGTGGAGGGGCTTGAAAAAGTGAAGTTCCACCATTAACGACAGCTCTTACTATCATACCCATCACTGTAAACAGTTTTCATATTTTATGAGCATTAAAAAAATAAACACATAAAGAAAAGGATGCTCAATAAATTTTTGGAGTGGGGTGCTCAAGTTATATGACCTATATAAAACACCTGGCTTATGAAAACTCTGATCTCGCAATAGTATTGTCAAATTCAAAGCAATGAACCAAACAACTATCGCCACTCCATAGGCGTCCCTAAAACTGTCTCGCAGTGTCCATTCTCGCCTCAGTGCCAAAAGCCTCCCCGTGACAATCTGGCGGATCCGCCAAAGACGGCGTCTGGCCGGAGATGAGATGACTGCTTTTGTAAATTTGGCCTGAACGAGATGAAAATCTGGAAATATTCGTGACGTGGTTGGGGTAACCAGTCTTGCACCTTGGTGTCAGAAAATATCAGGAGGTATTATCGCACTGAAATTGAACTTGTACAGGTAAACATCCGTTGCAAATTAGCAATGCCCATTGTACTTATCATTATGAGGCTGTCTCGGAAGTAATACGGTAGCAGCGTCTACCGTATTCAGGAAATTTCCAAGAAACTTGCGCTAAAAATACTGACCAGTTAATAATAATATGCGTATCTCCATAACGAAATCGCTCTATAATTTCTGACAATGACAGATGACAAGGTTTACATACATCTGTCAAGAAATTGTTTCAAAAATTACGAACTTTGTCACACGCTTATTTTATACCGTGGAACCCCAAACCTCCGTCTTCGAATTCGCTCCCCTTGTTAAAAAGTTCTAGTTTCTTGCTCTATATTTCTATGATAATTTTATCTCACGAACGCGAATATTTGAACTGGTTCCCTGATATTCGAGTTCGTGAGGTTCTTGATAATTTAAAGCCAACGGTAGTAAAAATTAACCTGCATAAAATTACCAGACTCGTTCATTAGAAAAGCTGTTACGTTAGAGAGTGGTCATCTTACACAGGTTCTTTGGATTTTTTTTTCCGTGGAGATATAAACAACAGCATCACCCTTATCCTGATCATAGAGTAGTGGAAAACAGAAAGAAACCATTCCCTTTTACACATATGCATATGGCTGGTCGCAAAACCGTAAAGCATCTAATATGAGGTTTCAGATTTGCCATTTGGCGGTTCCTTAAACAACCATAGTGTTTTCCCTTGTGTTTTGTAATATTCGGGACACAACAAAATATTGGTCGCGGTCGCGCAAAGCAGGTGGTTGGGGGGTCAGAATGTGGAGGAAATAGGCCTACTATCTGTCGTTACTGAAATCGGTCATCGCAACAGGTGATTGCCAGACCAGTGGCCGTATGCATAATCCTTGCGTTAAGTAACGTATTGCGTACACTACAGTGAACACCTCTAATGTTTTGGAAGTTCCCATGGTTAAGGCAGTGCGTTAACTAAGATACAGATTATGCATACGGCCACAGGTTTGGCTGTGGTAATTTTAATTTTTTTTGTTGGATTGGAAAGGGAGAATAGGAAAGAAACATGGATCAAATCTTGCTTAGGGAGTTGCGCATAACCACGAAACGTGATCTGCTTTTCACAGCGTGTTGTCTATACAGGGAAGAAAAAAAAAACAACCCTTAAAGCACATGATAAAAAAGTTCTCGAGCAATCTAGTCGTCAGCTGAGAAAAATATTCCTTACATAGAAATGAATGAATAAATATATATGAGTGAAATATGGTCTATGAATGCCTAGTTCAACGGATCTCTTGAGTTAAAATTTCACCTTCACCTTTCCGGATCAGAAAGCCAGGACAAACAATCTCGTATTTGCCTTGGCCTGAGAGTTAGGCTCAATAGCCTGCATAACTGGGTAATGTTTATAGTTATGGTAAACAAACTCTGTGACTGGGAAACAGAGTTGTGAAGTAAATATAAAGGGACAAACTTGATTTCGACGTAAATGAGTGAGCATTTGTCCTTGTTTAACTAACAAAGAAAAGGGGTTAGGGAAAGGATTGAATTACGGCGAAATCGAGCACCCTGATAAAAAGGAGGCGTGGCTTTTTAAAAGTTTTTTTTTTTTTTAGGATAGATCAATTTACTGTGTACAGGAACGTTTACCAACAAATGAAAACTGTAAATGTCAGGAGAATCCAGTCAATCTCAGTTGTAAACGCATTTCATTATAGAAGATTTACCCTTATTCACTACCAACACCTACATACAAGGTGGTACCAATAAGGCGGTTTCTAACAGTGATACCAGACTAGATCTAATGACTTGTCTATTCTAAGAACGAGAGATGAATTGGGATGGGGAAACTGACAGAACTGAATCTGACAAAATAACGATAGACAGACAATGTTGTGTTGTTAGATGAGCGCGTGCATTGAAATGCATTGAAAGTGAACAACAACAACAACAGCAACAACAACAACAACAACAACAACAACAACAACAACAGCAGCAACAACAACAACAACAACAACAACAACAGCAACAACAACAACAACAACAACAACAGCAACAACAACAACAACTGAAAGATGTTACGAATGATTATGGACAGATGATGAAGTTAATCCAGGATGATAGAACAAGGACGGAATTAAACACAGGAAACATCTTTTGCTGATTGTATTCACCCAGGCGTGATTGCATGACTGATCCTGAAAATGTGGTTCGGATCTAACCTTTAACATTGGGGGAAGTAAGAAACACGGTCCCTCCCTCCACCACCTTTCACATCTTCTTTAGAATACAACGTGCCAATGCAATTGCAAAACATTTTTTTCAAAACGGCCTACGTGCAGTTTCACTGAAAAATGAGAGGCTTTTGTGTCCCCACTAATCTGTAGAGGGCGAGTCCCATTCGGAGACTAAACTGTCAGCAAGGATCTCATTACCTTCCCTTCTCGATCCCTATCTCTTCATCTCACCTTTACATGATGATTAGTTTAACAATAAGTTTAACAAGTTCAGTCAGCGTAAGTCCAGAACACAACAATACTAAATAGACAAATGATACATTGATGGGACATAAACAGACTATAAATCATCATGATATATTACATTTTACGCAGTACAATCTCTACAGAACGTATATCCTTTGACGGTCAGGCCTTGCCCTTCTCCTTACAATGATATTTTATTCTCAGTGTTGAACATTGATACCAGGGATGGCGAGACATGAGAAAAGGGAGAGAGGCGAATGAGATGGACGAGGTGGGTGACCAGAACGTGTTCGGAGACTAACCGATTTGGTATAGCGCTGTCACCGTCCCTGAAGCCTCTATGGAATGCATCTGCATCCTGTCCTGCTTCCACAATGAAGTATTGGACTGTTGGTACAGTCATGGACAATGTTGATGGTACAGGTGGTGGAGGAAGATGCGGAGGAGGACGATGGGTTGTCCTGTTCAGAGATAACTAACTTTAATATATCTCTCTCACAGGTCCTGATGTCTCTGGCGACTGGGTCCTCCTAAGTCCTATCCATCTTTCCCTCTCTTTCCCTCCCCTCTTCCCCCGCTCCCCCCGAGATTTTGATATTAGCCATGGAAAGTTTTGATGATGATGTAGATAGTGGTGGAAGAAGCGGAGGACTAAAGTGCGGGGGTGCCCTGCTCTGAGACTAACCAGCATCATGTCACTGTGCTTCAAACAATGACCCAAGTCATGTTTACACTTCTGGGAGGAAAAAAAAAAGGAAAGACGTTTTTATGGCAAATAAAAAAAAATCGTCAACATGTTTATATTTTTTTTCTGTGCATGTGACAATGGTCATTGATGTTATAAACAACAATAATGGTTCCCTTATTACAAAAAACGACCCAAGCTTGACTTATAGCATTTCCGGAACACAGCGAGTAGCAATAATAATCACTATCCACGTTGCCGAATAGTACTGGCCCAGTCCTTGTCCTTCTGTGAAGAGTGTTCAGTCTCAGTCATGTAAAGTTTGGATGCTGTGGCCTACTGCATAATCCATACGTTAGTTAACGCAATGCGGTAACCACGGGAAACTCCCAAAACATTAGTAGTGATCACCGTGGTTAACGAAATACGTTAATTAAAGTTTGGCTTATGCATACGGCCACCAGATGTAATGAACACAAAAACAGGCGTTTGAGGAGAACGAAATGTCCGGCTTTCTCCCTAACAACCACCATATTTTTGTTGTATTTATGCCAACGTTAATTCGCAACCTGTGTTTTTCAAGGTGATTATCGTCCCACCGTAAGTTTCACCACCGGTATTGCACAAGCTGTCTAATACCACTGACTCTAATAATACACCTCTAGAGACTGGCCCAGTCTTTGCCCTTCCTGTGAAGGTTTGGTATCAGTCAGCCATGTAGTATAGTTTGGAAGCTGGAGGTACGCCTAATGATGGAAGAGGCGGATGAGGTTGGAGGAGGCGACAGTCGTAGACGTGTCGTGTGACTGACAGCTCCGATATCATCAACCATGACGACAAGGGGGGGGGGGANGGGGGGGGGGGGGACAAGACAGCCCAGGAGAACAAGGGTATCGCGATACGGCCCGACGCTAGGACCACCCGCACTGTTCCGCGCTCCATCACAGGCGACCAAGCATGTAGGTTTTCTTTCCCTAGCCGCTTTATAAGGAGATCACAGTAACGGGCAAAGTATACTGGTGTTTTTCATCCCACAGCATGCACTGGGCTGGGTACCTGAAGCAGGCATAAGCTAAATAAGCTATATTTTTAGGACCACACAGTCTGAGGAGCCTCAATAAATTTCAGACCCTTTTTTTTTATTGGCGCTTATATCAACTATAAATAGATCTTCTCCTTCTTCTCTTTCTTCTTTTTTTTTCTTCTTTCAAATTTGCCCTGTTGGCGAAATTGATGGTAATTTGTAGATCTAATTAAAACCCGATCCTTCTCAGGCTGTGGCACATACGGGGTTGTTTGTCCTAGCTCACTGATTCGGAAAGATGAATTCGAATTAGACCGCCAAGCAAGCGATGATAACTCCAGAAAGCCATGCCTAAGGTGCAATGTTATGTGATGTGTAAAGCTCATTATTATGCAACGTACAAATCAGTGCGTTTGGTTCCTTAGTGTTCTACATAAAGGAAAAGGCAGGAAAGCGTTTGATAGGGAAGGCGCAAAACGAGATAAAATTCCACATTAGATTAGCTGATTTAATTTTTAAGCTAGAAAATGCTATTTCAGCACAATGAAGGATGTACATTGACGAGCAACCGCACTGCTGTGCCACCAACACAGTTATTGACATCCGGCAACAAAGAGAAAGAAGGAGAGAAAGGGGAGAGAGGGTGAGAAGAAAGACAGCAAACGAGAAATAAATAAATAAATANAAAATGCTATTTCAGCACAATGAAGGATGTACATTGACGAGCAACCGCACTGCTGTGCCACCAACACAGTTATTGACATCCGGCAACAAAGAGAAAGAAGGAGAGAAAAGGGAGAGAGGGTGAGAAGAAAGACAGCAAAAGAGAAATAAATAAATAAATAAATAAATAAATAAATAAATAAATAAACAGACCCAGGCTGAGCAGAATGAGATCAACATTTTCTCAAGACAGCTGCGAACGCCAAGATGGAGATGATGCGGTCAAAAGAACCAGAAACTACTTTGGCCCATGACCATATCTTCACTCCAGTTTAAAAGACGTTCTATGTCTAGCTGGTATAATCCCGGGCTCTCCTAAGATATGCAAAGGTTTAGTGCCAATGCACCTGGGCTTTCCCACAGTATCCTAGCATTAGTGGGAAGAGAACGCTTTCTTGGTAGAGCCCTGAAGCAATCTCTGTGGACCCTCTCTCTTCTTTAGTTTCGACCCTAACTCTGACCTGTCCTTGATAAATTATACTAACCCAAGCATACTTTGAGAGGGCCCCCTCTCCATTTTTTTTTGTTTTGTGTGTTTGAATCTATATGTGGCTAACCACAGTCTTTGCAGACGGTCTAGGCATTCTGTGTCGGGCATTTACGCAAAAAGAAAAAGAATTTTGAGTTAGTATCCTCATTTTGCCCTTGCAGTGCCTTTCATGACTGTTCCTACGAATTGTTTTTCTTTTTTTTTTTCTGTAGATTTTTAGTCACAGGACAAACATAGATCACAGGCCCATCCCATGTCTGTCCTTACATATATATAACCATCGAATAACTCACTTATGGACATATATCATACGCATGGGTTTTCACCCCTTTCCAGTCATGGCTCTCGGGAGTAATCTTCCTACCATTGTTTAAAAGGCATGGCCTGTTGCTGGACTTGTACGAAAGAGGAACTGTAGCTTTGTTGACCTGTTCCTTTTCATGCTGCCATATGCGTTGTTTCTCTATCATATAGATTGTTGCCATCAGCTCTTTTTCAAATTATTTCAACAAACCTGCTAAGACGCAAATGCAGGTGCCGGGTCGATCGGTCTTCAGCAATCTTTTCTCATGTCTGAGAGTTGATCTTGAACTTGTTCATGCCAACAGAAGAGGTAAACGGGAAAAATAAATCATACGCAGAGCATGTAAGATTTGACAGATGCATTCGCACTTGTTGTGTCGAACTTTCCATGTTGTTGCAAATCACTGAAGCAGAATTGTCACGCGTTCATGGCTTATCGGGTCTGGAACTGGTGCGCAGGAAAGAATGGACGAGAGATGTATATTATATTCCTAGACTGGAGTTAATTAAAATCACTGTATATGACAGACAGATAAAGCGTAGCACAGACAGTCGGGCTTCGAGTTAAAAAAAAAGAATGAAATGCATTCAAAGACATGCAGTATTTTTTGAGACGTTTTGCGTGAACCGTCCCTTTTGATTTTTAAGATGTCGCAGCAAGCATGTTATGAATATGGCTATAGAGAAGATATGCTATTCAAATGCAAAATGGACATGTTTAAAAAAAATGATTAAGGAGGGGGTTCAGGGGTTCTCAAACATTTGCTTTTATGTCATTCCACAACACCCCAAAATAATCCCCTCCATCACGTTATCCAAGAATAGTAGACTTGGGTCCATCTATTTCTCTAGTTCACTGATACTCTAGGCTTGAGATCAACCAAATGTTTACACGTAGATGCACTCGGCATATGGGGTGAATCTGATATATATGGAACGCTTGCCGATACAGTTCACTTATTAAAGATAACAGTTAAAAAAAACATCAGGGCTTTAACATTCGGTGTATTCCAACACACACATGCACCTCTAATATTTTGGCATTCTCTTGCAATCCCGTTGTCAGAATGAATCAGTCAGTATGCCCCTTATCACAAAGCTCTTTTCAGAACACCGTTCGTATGATGATGATAATGATGACGATAATATGATGATGATGATGATAATTTGCATTTATACGTAATCTGATGAAGAATCACATTTTTGATTGCAAAATTCGTAATTATTTTACATAATTATATAAGTCCATTTTGAATTTTAAATATTAAAGTGTATTTCTTAATCCGTTGCTAGTTTGGACAAAACCTTTTAATTTTTTAAATTTGTTTCAAATGATGGTGATAATGATGATGATAATGAAGAAAGAGCGTCCTATATTCCATTTATATTTCTAAATTTTGCTGCGGATATAAATTTTAGAAGCTGTATTTCTTTCTTTAATCAGAAGGCGAACATTTATTTATAGAATTAATGTTTATAAGTCTCATGTAAGTTCATATTATTCATAACCCTGCCGGCCAAGTCAAGGAAGGACATTCTCACTGCCTGTGGGACATACGGGACATACAGTGCCTCTGCCATTTACAGGCGCTGATCTTTGGCATTCTGACAACAGCCTTCTCTGCTTTTAGACAAGTACCCCGTTTTGTAGACAATAACAATAACAATAACTTTATTAGCTCAGATATACATATATATATAGTATACATATAAGCAAACGATATAGATAAAGCATAGCAATTAGAATACGACGAGCATAACATACAGAGGCGCAAAACACACACACACACAACACACACACACACACACACACACACACACACACACACACACACACACAAGACCAGTGACGAGAATAGAGGGCACGCTCACACTTTCAGGCTATGATTTTACCCGAGACATTATTAACCCAAATGCACATAAATTCTTTAACTTTTTTTTTATCCCGTAGTTCCTAGTAATTCTCTATATTTTTTCATATTTGAGTTGTGTCTGAAATAATTTGATAAACATCTAATTCTTTCCTCTGCGAAATGAGTACATTCAAATAAATAGTGGTGTTCATATCCTACACTTTTTGAGAGAGACTGATTTGAATGTAATGACTTCCCAAAGCTTTTAGAACATGACCATGACAGGACTCGGAATCATGACGTTTAGACTCTGAGTCCAAAACTGTAGGGAATCCCTTACGATTATAAACATTATTATAACATTAGGCATTGGCTCTGTGGATTTATCTCATTTTGCTCAGGACATACCTCCCGTGTAACATTATTGCTTTTATTCTAAATTAACGACCCTCTTAAGACAAGAATCAATCGTGCATGGCCATTTTTGAAGGAATGCTTGACGTTTCAACCGAGTGCTGCAAAAAAAATTTCCCTGCTTTGTCTAATTTTATGTGCTATGATCCAATCATTCACCAATTAAGAAATTACATGATACATTAATCATTTTGGGCCTCTGTGCATGGCAGGAGAGTCCTACATTTCGCACCTCTGAGAGAGGTGAGAGTTTCGGTTTGTTCCCCCTTTAAGATATTGTCACCTCCCGCCATTAGCGAGATTTTCTTATGAGGTAACGCAATGTCGCACATTATAGGGTTCAGATTTCACGCAAAACCATTTCTTTCTCAAATAGCACTGAGGTGGGTCTGTCTGATTCTGACTGAGTTGGCGTTATTTCACGTCCCCTAGGGAAAGGTGGTTCAGTTTGTAGGAGGTGTGACCATTCCTATTAGTTTTCGTCTTTAATGACATTGCTACACGCGTCTTTTGGTTAAGATGGTCACAAGATCAGGCATATCAACGGCGTCACTGGTCTTGGCTTTTCCATGAATTAGTCTAATTCGTCAATGGATTTCGCAGAATACGATAGATGATTGGGAGATGTGCCCGTGATATAAAATTACAAACTTACTCGGAAACCTTGTGTTGTACGCTGAAAGCTCACCACTGAAAAAAAGAATGGACGAATGAAAGTTGTGCAACACGAGATTCTGCAGTTTCTTTCCATCATTTAGTTTTACGCCAAGAAAAAGCCTCTCCCTGAAACACCCAGATGATAAAGGATGTGCCGTCTTGTTTGTGTGCAAAAGTCGTCTTCTACGAAACTTCAAATTCACAGTTCTAGCTGCTGACCACAACATATCAAGAATTTAAAAAAAAAAAAAGAGTCTCTAGAGATCCCCAAACCTCAAAAGTCTCCGTATATTTCCACGGATCAGTACACCCTAGATCTGAAGATTTGTGTGATTACGAATGAAGGAGGAAGGAAACATTCTCTCAGCACGTATAAGAATTTAGATATGTATGCCTGCTATCTGTGTGCAGGTGTGGCAATGTCATTGAGTTGTGGTAAATGTGTGCATAAACAAAAAAAGGACAGAAAGAAAAAGAAAAAAAAAGGAAAAGGGGGGTGAAGTAGAAAGAGGGGTGGAGGAAAACAAAGAAAAAAAGGAAGGAAGAAAAGAAAAATATTAAGAAGGAATAAAAAAGCTTGAACCCAAAACCTCAATATCAAACATCGGCCAGCCTGATATGAGCTCGTTAACAGTGAAACAATCTATGCACAGCCACACCGCTCTTATTTCTTTGTATCGGCCACGTGCATCAAACGCCTTTAGCAAGTCATTGACGCAAAACTGGTTAGGAAAAATATCTCCGAGTTGATAGGGCTGGAGAGAGCCATGATATGGTCTGTTAGAGCGGCACGTTAGAGCAGGATGAAGCGGAGTCTTTTATTAAATCGTTACATCCCGTCACAAAGAGCACCTCATTCCCCCCCCCCCCCCCCCCCNCCCCCCCAAATTTGTTTTTTCAATGTCAACCTCTTCTTTTTTTTCTCTCTCTCCCCTCCTTCCTCTTTTTTTCCTCCCGAAATAGCTTCGTGCATGAAGAGAAAGAACAAAAAAACGAATCTTGAAAAGAGGAAAGACATAGACTAGACTAATTTTATGAAAAAAAAAAAATCTAAAACGAATTTCTGTCTTGACTCTGAGTTTCTTTCTCGACTATCTACGAAAAAAAAAAATTGCGATCATAAAGGGATCACTTTTCCGACCGAAAATTTCATTAAGTGACACCGTCTCGCTGAACGGTTAGACAGACAAGATAAAAGAACATCGTTAGCCCAGGGATTCTCAGCCTGGGTGAAGCAGGGACTCTTCTTCGTGGAGAGAAGGCGTAAGTCTGTTATTGTGTTTTCCATCTAAGATTTCTAAGGAACTGTACTGGGATCGCTCTGAAAACCCATACATGACTGTAGCTGAGGTCCCAACAGACAAAGATTATCGTATTTTCGATCGGAGGCCCCGCCGGTAGTAAGTAAAGTTTCGATTTGAGGTCCTATGCAGGCCTGTAATGGTAGTTAACAGTTCCGTGGCCGTATGCATAATCCATACGTTAATCAACGTATTGCGTTAACTATAGTGAACACTACTAGTGTTTTGGGAGTTTCCCGTGGTTACCGCATTGCGTTAACTAACGTAAAGATAATAATGCATACGGCCACAGGTCCTCAAAACCTACAACTGCAGACTCGATCTGAGGCCAGCTCTGTAAATGTAATTTCGAATCGACACTCCTTCATTGTCTGTAAAATTTAGTTTCGATTTGAAATCCGACAAGTAAAGCCTGTTGGTGTAGTTTCGAATTAGTTTTAGTATAATCATAGAATTTTAAGGTCCCTTTTGTTTGCAATACAGGTGGTCTGTGAGGGTAGTTTCGAACTGAGGTTCTAAAATTCTATAGGCTAATTGTAATATAGTCGACTGTAATGTCGAGTAGAAGTTTTGTTTTTCACGAGACAAATGCACTCGGCGTGGCTGAAGCCTCGAACGTTTATGACTTACGACAAAACAGAATGGACCCATATCAAGGCATGGCAATATATACCAGCCCCTGGATGGAATCAAAGAGATCAGCCAGCTACGTTAGTCGTTAAGGAGCGAGAATTTGAGGCCAGGAAGGGGCTAATTCTTTCCCACGGAGTCTCCGAATGGAGCAAAAGTTCTAGGGAACAACAGAAAAAAGTGGACACGGAAACAAAAAGACGAAACATCATCCTCTTGTCCTTAAAAAACATTGCAAAGTTGTGCGCTCTCATTTTCATACCATAATCAGATTTTAAAAAAAAATCCTGGTCACACGGGCGTAACACTATCCTCTGCTGACAAAACCACGCCATTTGTGTTGGGGCGTCTAGGGGCATAATGTGATGATATTAAGTAGAGTCCCACACTAGCGGCGGGCAGGATCGTTTCTGAGTATCGATACTTTTGATGCTCATCACTTTTCGATGCCACTAGGCCTATCACAATTCCAGCTCTCTGCAATTACGATCCATTTCGCGCCTCAAGACGTACATTCACGCTTTCGATGATAGCTAAAACTTACTAAAATGAAACAAGGGAGCGATAACAAAATTCTTCAGGCACACGTTGAAAGATTCCTCTGGTAGTTATGTGCTGACCAAAGAGCTGGTAATGTGCCTCTTCCAGCTGTAGTGCAAAAAATATTAAAGTAACTACCGAAAGTTAAATAATTTCGATCATATTCCGATCCGTCATACTATGCTACCAAAGCACCAAAAGGTTTCAAGACTGACACGATTCTCAAGCCTGCTATAAGTATTGGAACGATACCTTCGATATTCTGAGCATACAAACGGAGTATCGCGATACTTGTTAGTCCAGGTATCAGCCCTCCAACTTGACTAGTCGAGACCAGCCGAGTGCTAGACTAATGAAGGTGTCGGTCACATCAAACAGACCACGAGACACCGACCTGTCAACTCCTGGGCCGGGGGGCGTGGCCGGGGTGACAGATGGCACACACAGATACAAACTGGAGTCGATGCGGCACCAGCAGCGGAAGCTAATTTTCATCCCTCCTCATCATCCACCCTTCTCAGCCCGCTCTTTGGAAGGGTTATTTTCCAAACCACTCAGATATCATCAACACTGTAACTTACTGCAGCGGGAAAAACCGCACAAAGGCAAAGACTGACTGGCCTTTTTGACAGGGTAATCATAGCCGGTGAGAAATGATGTAATTTTAGGTAGTCAAACTTGAAAATAAGAAAACAAAAAAACAAAACTGGCCACGTTTAGTTTTAAATGGCCAGTCTGGCAAGACAACACATCTCTCCTAGGTGCCAGATTTAAACCATGTCTATTGGTACTTTCGAATTTGAAAATTTCAATTTAAATCTTTAAAAACAACAACAACAGTAACAACAACAACAAAGAAAACACACAAAAAAATGCTCCGAAACCCATCTTAGGTTGTAAAGTATCTTGTTCTACTACTATTTTAATCTCGCATAATGATTAACCGCAACAGGTAAAGCCTGCATAACTCATAATCAAGATGACAGTCTGGTTTTACAGAGAACGCCTCTGAGCCCCCATTTCATTGAGGTTACAGAAGCCTAATCCGATTTCCCTCTTTGAGCCAATAAATAAACTGTTTTCTCTACTGTCACCTACAAGAAATTCCACAATCTCTAAGTCTTCTTTAATAGTTTGCGGAATTCAACGAGATTTTCAAAAACGATTTTAAAATATAGGTCTTTTAGTTCGTTTCCATTGAAAAAAAAACCAAACCCAAAACATCGAAAGATATAAACAAGCTAACTAGTTTTCCTTAACGACAAGTGCTCCGCACAGAAGACCACACCGAAACCGAAGTGAATGACCCAAACTTCAGGTTTAATTTACAAAATCAGGAGAGAATGCAAACTAAGTCGCAAAGAAGTTCACAAATATAGAGCCCATTCTCCATAATAATTCCAGATTTTTTACTGTTTTCCTAAGGCATATTATCAAACCATGTTTTCATCCAATTAGAAGTCTGTAGTGTTTAGGTTCTGCTTTGTCCCTTATCATTGATGGACATTATTGATATGAGAGATGTCAGATTCCGAATAGGGGCGAAGTGAGAATAGATCTGATCCTCATAGTGAACAAAACACGAGTTTGAGCATTAACAATGGGATTTCTAACCATAATAAGAATTACATTGGAGCATCGGTGCTGAATGCATTCTTGGTAGCTTTCAACATACAGAGTTGACGCAATTCTTACGATGGTAAGAGATCCCGTCGTTAATGCACAAGCTGTCTATAAATGTTTATTGCCTCAAAACCTCAGACCTTTGGCTTTCAACATTTTTGTGGGATATAGACAGCTACGGAAAGTCTCTTTATGTAATTCACCGATAGGAAGACATAAGTATCAGAATATTGCAAGCACTAATTCGGATACTTCACACACAAAAAAAATCACTTATGAGAAAGTTAGTGCTCTTTTTCAACATGAGTCAATGTCGGACCAAACTATGTCAGTAACAAAAAGCGAAAAAAATGTTTATTTTTTTTCTTAATACTGCAGTTCTGCAATTTCTAACTAAACAGACTGAATATTAAATCATATTACATCGCATTCACCAGTAATGGGTACTTCCAAAGAATCGTTCTTCAAAGTGCAATTTTAAGAAAAAAAAAGATATAACTAGTTTTTTTTAAACATCTCCTATACAATTTGGATTTTGGCATGTATCGGAGGTTTTGCATCCAATGGACCAGAAATGGATATTTTTTTTTGGCCAAGATTTCAAATCACTCATTTCACAAAATGAACCTGCTCAGCTGAGTTGACAGACGGACACCTCCATTATCACTGTTTAAATCCTGTGCATAATGACGCTCATTCTTTCATTATGAATTCGAAAAGATCTGAAACTGATACGCCTATTAATACCCCGTAACTGTTTCTTTTCATCATAAAAGGCGTCTCATTTCTGGAAGTAAACAGCGATTCACTTTGCTGGAGGTGACACATAAAGGATTAAAGCCCATTTCTTGCAGCAGTATAATTAGGATTCTGTGTGTCTAGATCCTGGATTCATAGTAGGTGGCCGGGCAGCTTCAAACGCGCTGATGAAGTTGGGGGAGGAGCGGAGGTTTCCAGCGAAAAGATAATCTTGAATCTATTCCCAAGAAGTTTCAAAACAAAAAAAAAAACGAATAAAAAAACCGGAAGGGGCGTAACGTGAGGGCAGGGGCGTGGGGAGGGGGAAGGGAGAAGGGAGAAGGAGAGGTGGCTAAGGGTCAATCAAAAACTTAACCGTACCAACTTCATCATAAATGCCCTCGCCACAGTTTCAGTTGAGCTCCCTTCCCCCCCCNCCCCCCCCCCTTCTCTCCCTCTTTCCCATGTAATTCCAGCAACACTATAATCGTCACTATTCTGACTTAATGACGGACATGGTCATTTTGAGGGTACTGAGTTATTTACACCATAATGTGTATCCTTACCATGACTAATTTATTTTGTATAAACAATTTTGCAAAATTCTAATTAATTTGTTTAGTTATAGCGATTGTGATTTTGATGACCATGTATTTTTGGTATCGCATAGTGAACTCTCTAGATCTAGCTGAAAACTAGCCAGATCAATCTCTGACATTACGTTAGACCAGCGACCAATTATTCCATCGACTTTATAAGATTTTATTATATATCCCTGGCTTTCCTATGCTACGAGTGACAGTTAGGATTCTGTAGTTGCATGGATGATACTGGGATACTGGGTCCAAGAGGAAATGGGAAGGCATAGAACGTGCACTTCTCATGTCCCTCATTCTTAAAAGGGAGTGGGGCGGGGGGAGGGGGAGGGGGGGAGGGGGAGGGAGTGAGTGGGGGAAACCAAATTTGTAGTTCTCATGGCAAACCATTTCTTTGTTTCATCATCCTGCTTCCCCCCTCCCTTCCTCCCTCCACCTCCCCTTTCCTCATGCCTTGAACCTATACGCATTTAACTGCTTCGTCATAACAATTATGATGAACAAGACAGTCAGACAGACAGACCTGTCCCATATTGAAGTCATCTTAACAGTGCAATGACAGGTAAACTGCAAAATGAAAAAAAAAAACAAAAACGGGGGCCAAATGAATAAAAAGCTATAATGATGTTTCCTGTTGTTCATGCCCCCGCCAGTTTACTGTAGTTTTAGAGGCCCAAATTACAAACTGTGGACGTTTAATTATCTTGGCTTAATACCGTGTATCCAACCCGGCAAGTTTGAATGAATGAACAGGTTGACATTGACAAAACGCTCGTTTCATTCGGTTACAGTGGGCCAGGGAAACTCAATACGAGCTGCCTAATTAAAATCTAGACTAGCATTTTTGTTTTTGTGTACACTTTTTGTTTGGCCCACCACGGTTAAATAAGATTTTTGTATCTGCATAAATTACGTGTCTGGTTTACATTTTATTCCCAGGTACATGCACATCTCTTTGGTGGTGCTGGCTTAGTCTGTCAATCCAGCAATGTACACATTTATAAAAAGGAAGGAATATATGAACGGCTTCATGACAAAACGCATTATACACCATTTTCGGGGCCGGGTTGTGGCAAAACAGACCAGATTCAAAGCATATTTTTATGTGAAAGGCGAAATTTAAGTCTTAAATAATATGGGTCAAATGTCCTTCTATGGAATGGAAATATACCTGTATACTAAGTACTCCTACTGCTACATGAAGTATGTAGAATAAGCTAAAAATTCATATTGGTGGATAATGCGTTTTGCCATGAAACCCTTCATATTATGTGAATACTTGTAACTACATTCGGTATTGGTAAGGCGAACACATGAAATGTCACGACCACCTGACGATGGGACCAAATTTCAGAGACCGCCATTCATATCCCCTATATATATTCAAACTTCATGTCTGAAGATTTCTATTAAAAGGCCGTATGTCTACATCAAAATACTGTGATTTACGGTCGTTTAGAATAAAATTCCAGATGTAGCGACAAACCGCCTAACGTGATCGCCACTGGCTTTTTCTCATGTTCCAAAGTTGATAAAATATACAGAGAAAACAACGTAAAAGGCGATCTGTATTTGGCTAAGCAGACACTTCATACAGATTACTAGTATTCAGGAGATCCTCGACTGACGGTGGGATAGAAACGATGTTTCTTTTAGTTTGAATAGATATGATATTTTACAAATATATTTTTAATGAATTTGAAAATCAGTGGTGGAAAATTTTCTGTACCTCCAGACTAGACCTGATATCAGAAACTCAACTTGTGTGAGAGGATCAGATGTCCGTAGTGACCGGTATTTATAGAGCTGTTTATCAAGGTCACGCATGTCTTTGGTGTATGACTACGAGCCAGTCACTGACTGGATTCTCCACTGTTTTCCAACCAGAGCCACCGCCCTCTGCCAGTCAGCTTGCTGAGCTGGTCCGCACCGCCAATCATGACCGTGACCTGCAAACAGACTTATTAGGAACTAGAGGTGCAGTAATGGAGCATATTTGTCTTTTGATATTATTCAGATCTCGGCTATAGTCTATAGTTATTTGTTATTTGTATGTGGAGCTAAGTAGCAAGCTCATTACGCAAGCGTGCATTTGTAAATCGATGACGACCTCGCCATGGAACAAGTATAAAATTTGAATTGTACCATATTCGCTGCTTCTAAATTTTTAAATGATCGTCATTTCAGGGGCGATGTCATGGCGATGCAGTCACAGCGGCGTTGAATTTATAGGCTATTCTGTGATGGCGCTTAAATATTTGAAATGGGCAGCATTAAAAGATAATATCTTCTATCTGGTAACGTGTTCCAGATTGCAGCTGCATATATTTAAATGGTAGAGGGTTATTACCTTTTGAAGTTTTGTAAACTTTTTTTTCTTGCCACATCCGATGTAAAATGGTTCGATTGTGCTGGTACATTCCACAAACAGGTGTGAGCAGTTTCACTGTTGTCTCATGTCTAGGAGAGCATGTCATGGTGAGCATGACTAGGACTTCAAATAGGCCTATATAGATAGCGCTCGACACAAGTTTTTCTCTCCTTCATTCACTCGTAGGCACTGAAATTCCAAATGTAGGGCTTTCTGCTCCGTGGAAATAAACAGAAAAGCTTGAGATTGAAGATATCTGGGAACTCATTTTAAAAAAAAAATAATTTTGATATAGATCTATATGTGGTTCAGCAGCTGAGAGCAGTGTATTTAATATTTCAATGAACGTGTCTTCTCTACACAAAAAAGGAAGTCATGTCCATACCATGTGGATGTGTCAAGAAGGGAAAAAAGTGTAATCCCGGTGGAAAGAAGGTGTTGAATCTCATGGTGCGCAATTTTCATTTCCCCTTAATATTTTGTAGTGTTCAGCAGACTACATCCTGCATTGTAGAGTCTTTTACTTTTAAATCACCTGAGGGTGTTCGAATACAGGCGGTTTTAGTGATGGTGGGCTTTATCGTGTTTAAGTATCGGTGCTTTTGATACTTGGGATTTCGATTCAATATAATATAACAGAAATATCAAAAGTTATCAAAAGGTATTGAAGGTCTCGAATTTAATTTTGATCCTCTACCGATTCTCATTACCAGACTAGTTTCCGGCTCTACATTGCAAATGCTGGCAGTACCGGTATCGAGAGATAATAATCGATCCTCAGTCCCATACCAGCTACCTCTCTTTCCGCATAGCTTTGCGGTATTGAAAATATCAAAGTATCGAAAAAAAACAACGAAACTATTGAAAGAATCGGAAGTCTCGAAAGTACTGAAAAGTATCTAAATGCATACTCATCACTAAATATCAGAATCGGAAAAGAATCGATACTTTCAATACTCAGAGCTTGAAGACTGTGTATTGCGATACCGAAACAAAATTTAGGTATCGGTCTACCACTGTCGAAAGGTCCTGCTGTTCAAAGCTCGTTGAATGTAATGATTTTGCAGGAGACAAATTAAAAACACACAATAAAGCATAACAGCATTGACAGAATTAGGCAAAGGGTCGTCTTAAACATATAAACCATGTTGACTTATGACATTGTTTTCCACAAGTTAATTTAGAATTTGCGCATTAACGATGGGATCTCTTACCGTCGTAAGAGTTACATTAACTCTGTATCTTGAACACAACGAAGGGTGCATTCAGCACCGATGCAGTAACGGTGGTAAAAAAGATCCCATCCTTATTGCCCAAGTTCTCTATCAGGGTCTCGTTTCACTTTGTTCAGAGTATATTGCCCAAGCAACTTATGCGGGTAATCAAGTTTCCTTATGTCACTGAAATAGCTACTTATCATCTGGTTTGTTCTTCATACCACCGTTTTGTGGAGGATACCCATTGTAGGTAAAGTCAGGCAATAAGTGATCAGGATCAGCAGACAGCCAATCAAGTAAAACATAAATGTTTTCTTCGGTTCTCTGTCTGCTCATCCTAATTATATGGTTGGAATAGCAGGCAGAAGGTCGTGTCAAACATCTGTAGTCGCGAACAACAGGCAGAGGACTATATTAAACAAGTCAGGATTGACAGGCACAGGACCATGTCATAAATTATGTAGGTTGCTTAGGAATAGTATAGGACGGTAACTAGTCAGTATTAGGAGTAGTGGACTGTGATAAAGATAACGTGTAGTCGGGAATAGCAGGCAGAGGATTCTATTAAACATAATGTAGTCAAGATTTGCAGGCACTGGGTCGTGTCTAATATAATATTTTGTAGTCAGGAATAGCAGGCAGAGAACTGTGTTAAATATATGTTTTCACGAATAGTAGGCAAAGAACTGTGATGAATTCTAGCATAGCAGACAGAAGATCTCACGTCAGAATTAGCTGGCACAAGATCGTGTTAGACATAAATTGTGATCAGGAACAGCAAGCAGAAAACCGTGTTAAACATAAGTATTCAAGAATAACAGGCAGAGAACCATGTTGAACATATGTATTCAAGAATAGTAGGCAGAGGACCGTGTTAAACATGCATAAGATCATTTTGAATCAACACGCCTTCAGCCTAGACGTGATCCTTGAAGTTCAGGAAAGATAGTGAGACGCGTTAACCGCCAATACCCACACTATTCAGTGGCCAATACACACAGTACTCAATGTGTTTGAGACCTGATTCAGTTAATGGGCAATACAAACACGCCTCAACTGTTTGAGAAGTCCCTGAGGAAAGCGCAAAGTCTGAAGAAGTCATTTGCATCAACTCGTCTTAACACACCAAAAATTAACGGCGGGCAGTATCGTGTCGGAGCACATGAATCTTTACAGAAGAACATAAAATTCGATGTCGGCATCGAAACTCAAGTTTAGAATTAAGCTTCCATTATCATACCTCAGATGTAAGCGGGGACATTTTTGTCTAACCTAGTTTGCCTGTGGAATCGTAAATATCTTCATGTATCAGAAAGATGTTCAGACTTTCGAAAAGTCTGTTTCTAAAGAATATCATGGTCGAAATGGCATCGATACTTTCCACACTTAGAGCCTGAAATTGGGTATCGCGATACGTAAACTTTCAGGTATCGTCCCACCACTATAAAAAAATACAAGGAAGATGGTTTGTTCCCACTTGTCGGCAGTTCCCGAAGCAGTGTGAGGCGACCCTTAGAGACTGTATTGGCCACTCCAAGCCACCCGCCAAGTGGGTTAACCCGACCCGTTGGAGTGGGTCATATGGGTACGAGAAAATGTGAATTAAGTTCAATGAGTCGAAGAGTCTGTTTGTCTATTTGTTTGGTGGGGAATTAAGAATCAGAGAGCGGACGGAGTGCGTATGTTCAGAGCTGAGATTTCGGTGTAGAGCAGGTCGAAATGTGGAGATACAGTAGAGTCCAGACCGAAGAGTATGATGATGCTGGATAATGAGACAGCACTGAAGGAAACGCCTTGCCTTGCCCTGCCTGCCTCGCCTTTGATCCTCCTCATTGAAAATCAGCTCTTTGCAATGATCCTTCATTCTAAGTGTGATGGCTGAGTTTTTTGCTAAGTTGAGTAGGAGTAGAAAAATTGAGTGTTTTCTAAGATTGGCTTTTTTGGGACTTTTGGGCAGGTATCATTATATCGGAGTGTTAGCAAGGCAGGTAAATTAATTATAACTGATGTTCAACATTTTTTTTTTCTGAAGGCAAGAGGAGCGTCTAAAGTTTGGAGTATGCTGTATGATTATTCGAGTTTGGAGATATAACGTGTCCGTTTGTGAGACAGAGCTGCTGCAAGAACGGAAATCTGTATTTTAGTTCGGATTTGGACCCCAAATAGAGGAGCAAGGCTTGAATGGTAAAAAAAACCAAAAAGTCAGAAATATGGACTTCTAACTTTTGTCTAGATTTTTTTTTTTTTTGGTCTTGATCTTTCTGTTTCCTTTTACTTTTTTTTTCTTATTGCTTATCATGTCTTAATATTACATCTTGCGAAATCCCAGTTTTGCAAAAGATAGCAGTTCCCATTCTTCTTCTTGTTTGTGCTTACTTCAGCCCAGCAGGATGCACTATGGGATGGGAAAATTCGACATTGCATCTTACTGAAATGGTATTTACAAAATAAGGCATGATCAGAGTCAGAATACTAGATTTGTAAACAATGGTGGGTAGACAGTCAGAGTCTAAAGTGAGGATAAAAGTTAACAAAGACTACAGTAAAGGCACGGCAGACTGAGGAATGGCTTGGACAGATGCCAGAACTGGCAATACTAACTCTCTTGGGTTCAAAATACAAACCAGTCAACGTCATAAGGAGGAGGATAAAGAGGAGGAGGAGCGGGGGAAGAAGAGGATGAGACAGACAGACAGACAGACAGACAGACAGACAGACAGACAGACAGACAGATGAAGGACGGACGGACGGACGGACGGATAGACAGACAGATAAACCGACAGGCAATCAGACAAATAAGTATGCAGGCAAATACGCAGGCAAGAAAGTAAGCAGGCCGGCAGGTAAACAGATTGGCAAGCAGACAGACAGACAGACAGACAGACAGACAGACAGACAGACAGACAGACAGACAAGACAGACAGACAGACAGACAGACAGACAGACAGACAGACAGACAGACAGACAGAGAGATATGCAAATAAGCAGACGGGCAGATATTTAAAAGGAAATGATGACGATGAAGATGACAGCAGCGGAGGTGGGCGCAGTTTTGCACGATTTCTCCTTATGCACTGAATCAAAGAGAATCATATAAACGCGTTTTGAAAATCGAATAAGCGAAACTGGATCACGAATCCTGGCTACATGTTTTTTCCCCTCTATAATAGGAAGAAAAGAAGAGTAATACCATATTATGAACATGTAACACCCTTAACATTCCTGTAGCCACCCTTGTAACATCAACCATATTTCGAAATAGATCAGAATACACATTAGACCGCAACTGTGCAGCGCCGGTGTATATCTTTGTTTGCGCCCACCCTTCGTAACTGGGGTACATCAAACATTGGAGGTTGTTACAAAACTCCCCATAATATTTGTTTTCCTATCGTCGCTACTACCCACCACTCTGTGCGCCCTCACACCTTCCCCGGGCCGCCATGTTTGATTCTCCACTTTCACCGCCGCCATGTTGTGTTGACATACCGGGCAGAAGATGGCCGCCTCCGTTGATTCGCCAATTCAAGCACGCGGCCCGAACTCTTCAGTTGAATGAGGAGAACAACTTGTAGTGTTATACTAAAAGAAGGCGGGGCTGGAAGAATCACCCATCATATTTGCATGTTTTTGTACGGCTACTTGTAAAAAATTGCGTTACACTGAGGCTTTGGGTGGTCGTGGGGTCGCCGCAGAGACGAGATATTGATAATGTTGCAGATTCTCTGAATTCTTCGAGAATTGAAACCAACTGTCAAAAATTATGACAGCCATTCTGCTTCTTGTCATATGGTCATTTGTTTTCAGAATTTCAGAAATGGCAGATCTTGACATTCACCACATGACAGCTGTTCGAGAAAGTACTGGCATAGCGAGCGTGATTAATACTTGGTCTTTGCGGGTAAGACAACCCTTTTCGCTTAATGGCAACTCTTTGGGGGCACACGAAATGATTTATTATTTCAAAGGGAGGCAATTATCCACTGATTGTTACACAGAAAATGCGTACTATATGTCTAGTTCATCATGACTAACTTTCCACTAATATCCACTTTGAAACATTGGCATTGTTTTGTTTCGTTTAAAAAAACAAAACAACAACAACTCAGAAAAAGGAGCTTTAGGGAGGGGATCAGGGGGTGAGGGGAATGTATGGATAAGCAATCTATCCCAAACCTACGCCTTGATCAAATTCGTTATCGATTTGCAGAATTTTGCGAGAAACTCACATTCGGCATTTTGCACGTTTTCATAAGGACCATGTTACTTCTTCAACAATTACGCCACAGTTCCGAAGTGGGTACTTAGCCTAATTATGACTAGCAATAGCATGATTCGATACCAGATGACCACGCTGAAATCGACATCGCCATACTGCACGTTGTCGGTCGCACGCAGCCATGGACGTGTCACTACGAACGTTCAATTCGGTATGCACACAGGATAGTGGAACAAAGCAGTTGATATCGAAGCTGCATCTCTCTTTTGCTTGCTCGAGATATGATTGCATATAATTACAGTGATTTGGAGGACCTCATTTTTCCATTTGGTTGCAATCGTGGAAAGCCCTGCAGCTCACTTGTCTACTTGTCCAGACATCCGTCTGTGAAGCAGGTGAGTCTGTGTTCAGTCCTTCGCTCGGCACGGGCGATTCCAGTCAGGCTGGAATCAGTTCGATTCCAAGTATCTTTAAGTCAATTAGGAGACGAGAATAAACAAAAATATCGAGTAAGATGTTAATATTATCTTATAATTATTGAGTCATTTTCTCAGCTTTAAGCTATTATATAATCTTTAACAGCTTTATTATTTAATTCATATATTTTTACTTATCCCTGATCTTCTAATACAAGGATGGTATAATTGATGCCAACATTTCACCTAATTTTGGCAAAATTTCTCAACAAGAAGTATGTTTTTGCAATTGTTTTTTGTAGAAAGTGTGCAGACAACACTCGTCCGACAACGAAATTGCTACTTACATGAAGAATGGAACGGTCTCTCGATAACAGCTGGGACTCATAACTCTGTAAAAGTTCTTCAGAATAAAAGAGTACTTGGACTCATATTTTGTAAATTCTAATATTTAAAACCAGATCCAATGGAAGAGGAACTTACATTTTATCTAGAACATAGGTATCGGCATTGTTCCCTTTTTTTTTAAAATCCGAGTACAAGAATCGGCATTGTGACATCCTTCGCTTTCGCCCACCCCGGTCACGTACGACACGATGCACCGGACATGACAGGAAAGACAAGACTATGGCTTTCTCTTTGATAAAGCACGGCCGGGGATTAGCCTCGGCTTAAGCCATGGATTAGCACTGCGGTGAACACTTACATGGAGCGCGTGTGGTTCACAAAAAAACGGTACCCAAACATTTATCGTAGAGCCCCGGTGACCAGAGACTATGTCTATTGTGCTGGTGGACGGGGATGGATGTTGGGAGTGACATGGCATGCCGGTGACATGACAACATGCGATTCACGCTCGTTAACATGGGGCAGAGCATCGATCTCCACCCCCCCCAATCCCCAGCCCTCTCCCCAATCTTCTTCCAAATTCCAGCGTTTTCTTGTCAAAATTTAGTATGTGCATTTTGAAGATGAGCTTGTCGTTTCCTTTCTTGCTGTTGTTGTTATTGTTGATGTTGATGTTGATGTTGATGTTGTTGTTTCCAGTTCTTGAGTAGGAAAGTTTACTCTGTGGTGTTCTTCGAAAAAACACTTAAATCTGTCTTCTGTTTCTCGTTCATTCGGCGAGAGTAAATGAGTACTTGGCGACTACTTAGTGTTGACATGCAATGACTTTGGCTACTTCATTTGAAGTTTGATGTAAGTTATGTGGATATTGTGTATAGTTGGATGTAAAATATAACAAAGTGTAACTGACGTGTATTTAACGAAGATTGGTAATTGTGGAAAGTACTCCTGATAGGATGAAAACAAAAGTTCATCTCATTTTCAGCTGTTGATCTATTTTGATTTACTGCTCCCTAGAGACTATACAGTGATAGGTGACTGTCGGTAAAAGAATAGTTCTAATCTTTTCTACTTTCTCCAATATTTAGGATTTTGAGTGTATGACATGAACTTCACAACAACCATTAATCACATTACTCGCTTCTGTCAAAGCGTAAATGATACGGGTTAGAGGGGCTTATCAGGATTTCATGACTCGATAAAACAACTAACTGATAAGGAGAGTAGCATGAACTGATTAGGACGAATGGCTTTTCCCAGAGAAAGGCACACATCCTAACGATAGGCTGAGCTAAAGGGAGGTCATCTTGGATAGATCAGAAAGAACCCTTCTACTCACTGATCTACTCCGATGACAACATAGAAAGCATGGCAACATTATCATCTTGAATGTTTTCTTCCTCTATCAAAATAGCTGATAAGACCATCTTCAGCAGTTTAGATGGTATCTTAGGCTGAAGTCAAGGGGCATTCTCACTGTATACACTTTAAGAGATGAGCAAAATGAGTTACTTGAGGACTTGGGCATTAATGATGCACTAATGTAATTCTTATGATGGGAACAGATTCCATAGCTAATGCACAGGCTCTTCATTATCCTCTTTCAAAATATGTTGAAACCTTCACACAAGACATATCCCTGTCCACTGATGATAGAAACTCGAAGTCCATCATAATTTTAGAAGATGACGCTCAACGGCTCAGTTGATTGTGCCACCTGCTCATTGGAGGCAATAGACCGTTCTCAGTTATTATGCATGCACCGACATCCAGGCATCACAAGCCACAACTCCAGGAATGATTACTTCCACTTTCCACTTTTCCACTGTCAGAAAAATTTGTTTGGCTGATGATAATTTGGTCTGTTATCATGGCTTTTGTTGGCTGATGCATGATTTTCTTTCGGAAGCGAGATTTAATGATGCAGTCTTACTGCTATTTTGTTTAAAAGTGGTGATGAGCTTCCTTGGAGTTAGTATTCAAGAATGATTTATAGTGTTTTCAATGGAAAAGGGACTTTTTTTTCCATAAATTTTAAACTATGAGTTACCCCTAATTGTCAAAGCAGACTGTATTTAACCCTCTCAAATACGACTTATCAGTGAAGAGTGATAAGACATCTAAAGCAGATGTTATAGAGTCCTGGGTCTATTACTTTCAACAGCATAGACAGCACTGTATCTGCTATGGATTAGAACAATAATACCCCCTTGAACAAAGTCACACACTTCCGTATAACTAGACAGTTGAGTTACTGTACTCTGTCACGGCATACTGAACCTATTCACCCAGGCTTATCAGTTCATAGTGACCTAACATGAAGATAGGTTTAAGTAGTGTGATATACGATACATAGTGGCTCAGAGGCCACCACTGGGTTGACTGAGAACAATGGTCAGTACTTTCTACGCAACAGGGATACTCATCTCATAAAACATGATAACCTTCATCTTTCTGCGTATGGACTGGTCAGTAGGATTTTCAGAACATTGCAATGAATACTAAGTAACGTAAAATTTGTTTTCATGGGTATGACTGGACACTATAAAGCTGCGTAAGTTCAGCGGTAACTAGACTGGTTGTGAGTTCAAATGGAGAAAAAATGGATAATGAAACTGTCTCTGTTGTTTGCAATTTCACCTGCGTTGATGGGTTTAATTTCCAGTTATGTCCTTGTTAATTCATGAGGCGTCCCCCTCCTCCTCCCTCCTCCCCTCCCCCTCAGTTTCCTTTCTTGTGCGTCTTCGATGGCTCANCCCAAAAGTGCGACAGCATGTGATACAGACGGGGTCGATTGCGACTTGACAAATCCATACTTAGGGGACACGCCCCTGCATAGATTTTTACCCTCCTATCTTGAATAGTCTTGAATGAGTGAATGAGACCTGCCCAGCACAGTTATCATGACCACTGTCGTCCCGGCAAATTAGATGCACTCCAGCACAGGCCTTCATTTTCCTACCTTGAATTTGGCCTAAAACAGGTACAAACCGCAGGTCCCATATCTCGCTCCTCCTAGCACTGCTTTTTTGAGACAGCGTGATTTTTATATGGCCTAATGCGACCTGGCATGAGTGTGTCATAACTTTCCCATACACATCTTCCCACCCCTACCTTGTATCTGCCGCTGCAAAAGCCTACCTGCCTTAAATAATTTAAGAAATAAGCTTGTACCGACAGTAGACCTGATGTTCTTTTCAGCTACCCATAGAACGACGGGGTATTTTACAACTGCGTCTATGACAACCTGACATGTAACTGTCATCACCATCCCATACCTACCTAATGGTCCGCCCCTGCAAAGGTCTTCACCCTCCTACCTTAATTATGGCCAAAAAATAAGTACAGACAGCAGACCCCCATGCTCTTCCCAGCGATCCCATATTGCGACAGCATGTATTTTACGACATTGTCTATGGCGACCTGACATGTAAGTGTCAGCGGAATCCCATACCTATTCCCCGTCCGCTTATCAGCCGGCTCCATCATAAGAGTCGCCGCTAGGGCGACACCGAATCCTATTGTAAGTTGAGAGACAACTCGATACCTTAAGTATAGTATTCGAATCTAATTTAGATTCGATTATCATTTTTTTTTTCGGGGATGAACTTAATGATTTCGTGGTCTGAGGGTGGTTTGTGGATTTTTTTAGTGGTTTATTTGATTACTTGAAGCATCTTTGAGTGTATAGTATTCATAAATGAATCTGGCCACATGGGCAGGATTGCATTAATATTACTAACAACAGCACTCATTCTTTGATTGGGATGGCCATGCCCAATACTGTTAAAAAGTAAATTCTTCCACGTAGCATACAGACTGCAGTTAACAAAGCATGGCATGACTTCTAACTCGTGAACTCTTACCAAGGGAAACACGTTTTGTTTCGACAAATTCAAAACAATATCCGGGAGTTACATTAACTTTTTGAAAGAAGAATTGGCTTTTTAAAAAATACGAATCCTCTCTAAATAGACAAATGCAGGCAGCCACGCAACTCGGCATTGATAAAAATAATGGTTTATCAGATGTAATGGATGTGGATGGCTTCAATACGTTCCGTTTGCTAAGATTTTATTTTCTTTTCTTTCGAAACTGAGGTGAAAAGGTGAGGTCTGAGGTTTTGGAGGTTTTTCATATGTTTCAACTATCGTTAAGCCACGCATCTCGATGCTATGCTGTGGAAAACTTTGCATGGAATAGTCAATGGATTGCGTAGTACCCGTTCCGCTGATATGAATCTATAAATACTTTTTTCGAATATCCGGACAGGTTCGTCATTCTGCAAACGAATCTGGAGTCGTGAATTCGATGTTCTGATTCGAATCTTTGCATTGTAGCTTTACCGATAGCTTCATTACGAGCCGCCGATTACAAAGCGCCGATACTTTAGATGGCACCTATCATCAGTATATCTAAAGCCGTATCTACAGTATTGGTCTAGGCGATGGAGTCCGACTGATGGAGCCGGTGAAATAGAGAAGGCTTCATAGTACGGAGACCTTCGTATAATTGCAGCCCTCTTGGTAGAATTTTTCTCTTTAACGCATTCTCAGAAAAAGGAGTATTTTCCATAGAAGTCGAAATCATACATTATCCCTTAATCGTATCCTTTGCTTTACCACAATATTTGCCATACATCAATAGGTTGTGATTAAATTTTCCTCAGACTATTCTACTATACAGTGTCGCTGCTTGCTTAGGATTTCATACTGAGAGTAGGTTTTTCAAAACCTGAGGCGGCCACTACTCTCTCGTGGAGTTCGAGTAGTCTTCTTCCCCAATAACCTTCGACAAAGTCAGTTCGACCTCTGCTAGGTTTCGCAGACTTCGGGAGCCCGATGGACAATAGTAAAGTCATTGTTAATTTGCTAGAAGCGCTCGAAAGTGGACGGCAAGAGCATTAATAGGTTTCAAAAGCTAACCGTATGAGTGTGTCCCAAATACGAGATGACATAATTCTACAGACTTACATTCCCTTGTAGTTATCTAGTCTTAGAACCAGTAAGTACAATATAATAGTCTTGCTTTTTCGCTGTGAAATCCTAAATCAAACAAACAAAGAAACAAACAAAGAAACAAACAAACAAAAGAAACAGGATCCCCAATCTCCATACATCTCCCCTTCCCCTCCCTACTAGCTATAAGGCCTGCATCATGGAGAAGTCTTTCCAGCTCACTTCAAATTGAGTCATAACGAGTGCTGCTACAAATCGCTGTAGATTCTAGGCATCACGCGACGAAAATTTGCAAATTCAACAGCATTTGGAATTTACCTATATTGCTGTACCTACTGCAATTAATAAACCAACTTTCTACTTGAAGCAAATAGAAAGGATCTATAATAAAGGAAATAACAAAGCTGCATGAATAAAATTTAACTCAAATGTACTGGACCTAAATTGTCTAAGGAGCAGATAAAGCAACTATTTGTTACTGAATTGAATGGTGCGAATTATTGTTGTTTTTTAAACTTAGGATTTCATACTGAGAGTAGGTTTTTCAAGACCTGAGGCGGCCACTACTCTCTCGTGGAGTTCGAGTAGTCTTCTTTCCCAGTAACCTTTGACAAAGTCAGTTCGACTTAGGAAAGATCAATAGGATATATGACCACATTTCGTCTCTATCTCACGAATAGGTGTACGCAACATTTGCTAGTTTTTCAGGAGAACGTTTTGAAGTTTCAGTGAGATTTAGAATTGATAACAAACACCCAGTCAGCAAATGTTCAATATCTCCAAAACTATTAGGACTATCGATACGCCACTTTGTGAAAACATGGATCTCGAAGTGTCTCAGCTCAAAACACCCAAACTGTCGCATACGCCCCTTCGTGAGGCGGGCGACGATTTTTGCTCCAGTGCAAACGAAAGAGTTTTAAGTTTCGGTTGGATTACATGACGAGAACCGCTGTACCCCACAGCCCTACAAAGTATCGTCCTGGGATCGCCGTTCCCCGAGCTAGCTTCCCTCGTAAAGTGAAATCTCTCCGGCGTTCTCCGCTATTAAATCAAAAACGATATTATTGTTGTAAGGGAAATACCCTTAAGCCGGAGTAAAGTAGTATCACTGGGTGGTCTCGACAGCTCCCGTGTGGTATGATATGCCCTCAACCCGCGGCCAAATGGCCTGTGTGTTGCGAGGTGGATAACGGTGACATTGGACCCTTTTGTTGTAACATTGTGTTATAATAAACTTAAGGGGTAGTCTTTTAGATTTTGCGATCTTGTTGCAATTTTTTTTTTGTGGGTGTTGGGTAGGACCTTGTTAGATATTGTCTGTCTGTCTGTCTGTCTGCTTGTCTTCCTGCTCATCTGCATGCTCGCCCGTCTGTCTGCCTGCCTGTCTGTCTTCCCTCCCTGCCAGGTTGTGTCTGTGATAGGATGGAACCCTTCAGATATTGTCTGTCAGCCTCACCCTGTGTCTGCCTCGCTGCCAGTCTGTCTGTCTGCCTACCAGTCAGTTTGGCTGTCAGTTCCGCCGCTTGCCCCTTCCCCTTTTCTACACTTCCCGTCTGCCAGCCAGACTGTCTGCTAGTCTGTCTAGCTTAAGACAGTCTCTTGGATTTTCAGATATTGTTGCGCTGTTTTTCCTTTCGGTTAGGAGCCTTCTGTCCCGTCTGTCTGTGCCTGCCTTCCTGCCTGCCTGCCTGCCTGCCTTCCTGCATATCTATCTGTCTGGAACTGTTCAGATATTGCCTGTCTGTCAGTTGGGCACTGCCCTCCTGTCTACACGCTCGCCCTTTCAATTGTCTTCCTACCTGCCTGGCATGTTGATACCTCAAAAGTACCTTACAAAGTCGAATACATCACGAACTCGGATACTTTACAAACTCAAATTTCTGAGCCAGTTCAATGAAGTTCGAGTTCACATGATTCTAATGCATAGACTATACCGTTTATGGAGGCTTGATTGAAGGGGGACGCAAAAAAAGTGTAGAGACTGCAGACGGGTGTAAATAGTAGTAGTGTAAATAGTGGAAACTGATCCCGTCATAGAAATGAAATAAAACAGTTTAATTAAATAATCACTAAAAATCTTATGGTACAGTCCCCAAGCTTTCAAACCAACAGGTCTTCTTCAGGGGGTGAAGGGGGACGGACAGACTTTTAAGGCGGGGCATGTGTTCATCATTATTTACCCTAGGGCTTCTTTCTCTGTTGCGTCCACCCACTCCTTTCTAATTTTTCATACTTCTGATGCAGAAGCAAAATGTTGGTGTATACCTTTTGGACAAAACCGATTTGCATGATCACAACATAATTATATTCATTCGAACGCCCAATTTTCTGGTTTGTGAGGTAAGGGAAATAACCCAAATAATACCATGTATACGCGATGATACTCTTTGAATTGTCTCCCTTGATTTTTGAATACGATTAGGTTAGGCCTAATTTTAAATGTATTTTTCAGGAACACAAACTTAAGTCCTAGAGCGGCAA
>JAWQUT010000196.1:1076165-1088673 GCA_033807755.1 Ellobium chinense | reverse complement strand
CAAATCTCCATGTTGTTCAGAGCACTGTGTGCATTAAGTCTTTTAGTTCCAGGCAAGTTGCACACATAAAATTTTAGCATTGCCAGCTTTTTAAAGAACAAGCTGTTCTTATTAATGAACTAAACAAAAATTAATATAATTCAGAACCAAAAAAAANTTGAGTTTTCCTACTCTGAAAAAAAAAAGGTGAGTTCATCTTCTACTGTGATAAGTTCCATGAAGAGAGTAGTCAGTTGAGAAATGACAGGTATATCCTGTGAAGACCTGAAGATCTGTTATACTGCAGCAAAATCTACTTTTATTTTCATTTTCTTTTCGCGCAACGTTGTCTGATTTCAGGTTTGATCATTTGCTTGCGGACTTCTCATTTGTTATTGTTATTGTGCAAGGATAAGCAAAAAACCAGTGAAGTCAAACTTAGTTCATGAGTCTGGATTCTTTATAAGCGTGATTGTAGAGACTTTGCTTTAACTGCGATTTCGTAGTTGTTTTGTTGTGATTAACAGTAACAGGAGTATACTCTGTTGTCTGAAAAGTGTTGTGGTTATGTGAAAGTTGATTTTAGGGAAATTGCTGGTAAGTGAAATGAGCAGTTGTAGTGAACTTGCATTATTAGAAGAAGTAAAGGTACCACGAAGGATCCTATACTAATACTATATACCATTTTATCGAAGACCATTCTCCCAAACTGACTAAATCCACTTTAGTTGAAAACTCATCCTTAGAAGTAGTGCATTCAAACATTGTGACTTACTTGTATTTCATACAATACAAAATTGAGCTTGACACATCGTTTCCCCGCAAGAATTGTATTTTATATTTTCACTCTAGGAAAAGTAATCATTGCTAATTTTCTCTTTATTTGAAAAAAAAAACAACATTCAGAGTGGACCTCGCCAATTTTGAAAGAATGCTGTTCAGTAATGAAGCACAAAGATATCAAGAAAGCTTATTCATACCAGTTCTTTTATAAAATATATGTCACATATATATCCAAACTGGACACCATGCATTTAGAAAAACAGACAAGGAAATCTATTTTACCAATTTATAAAGTCATTTTATTGCTAGGAAAGTGATTTTCATAACACATGTCATGTTCTGTATAATTTCATCAAAAAAAAAACGTTTTTAATATTTAACATAATACATGATGTGTCTGATCAGAGGGCATATATTTTCCCTCCCACTTCAAAACGGACTTGGGACCGGCACTCCTACTCACAATATCAGCGGGTCTTGTATGCAGGAGGGTGTGGTTGCAAATATATTGCCTCGGTCTGATGAAGGTGGAAAGCCTCTTTAACTCCCATATTTGAACATTTTTTTGCATAGAAAAGTGGACAAAGTAGCAAAGTAAATACAATTCACTTAAAAATTGTTCAAGGAAAACGGACATCTGTAAAATCTTGGTGGCAGTTAATAATGCATCTCATGAAGTTTAATTCATTCGTATTTTGAACTGCAAATGCATGTAAATTGTTACTATGCATTAGAATAATTTCAAATTTAGAAAAATACTAGAAACGCACTTTCCATCAGAGTCGCACACCCTCCGATGTAAAGAAACATTTCATTTTTGTGAAACACTTTAATTTACTTTTACGACCAAAGAGGACTATTGGAATTTAAAACATGTAGTTCACAACTGTCTTAAACTTTCCACCTCCATCAGTGAATAAACAAATGGTTGCAATATTTTAACAAATGGATACTTAATGTTACCAATTTTGAATCAAAAGTTCATTTAGGCTATACCTTAAAAAGCTGCAATAAATGTCCTAAAAAGATTTAGAATAGTCTCTTTATGACTTTCAGTCGCGCTTTAATGCCCATTAATCATCAGAATTAAAAAGAGGGTTTGAGGAGTAAAAGCACTAAAACAGGATGCTAAACAATTTATCCCTTTGCATTTCATATTCCATGCTTTAAATAAATAAAAATGAGTCGAGATTTAGAAAAATAAAAGACGCACACTTATGAAACGTACTTTCCATCAGAATCGCACACCTTCTGATGTGAAGAAATATTTCATGTGTGCGAAAATTACTTTAATTTTGTGAGGGGAAAGACTTGCTTGCTGGAATCAAATAATATTGAAGTTAACAATCTTAAACAATCCAACTCTTTAAATGAATTAACAAAATTAATGGTTGCAAGCTTTTAAACAAATAGCTCAGCTAATATTATGCTTTGAATAAAATACAAAACAACTTAAGTAGGCTATAACTTAAATGTTGCAAATGATCTGGAAAAATTTAGAATTTAGTCAATATACAGTAATGACTTTCAGTCAGGCTTGAGTAGGCTGGTAACCATCAGGTATGAAATGTGGGTCTAAATAGTAGAAGCTTTACAGCAGAATGCCAACCAGTTTATCCCTTTGCATTTCATATTCCTTGCTTAACAAAGGAAAGAAGATAACACATGAAAGGCACTTTCCATCAGAATCGCACACCTTCTGATGTAAAGAAACATTTCATGTTTGTGAAACTTAATTACCTTTATGACTGAAAAGGATTTCTAAATTCACAATGCCTGAAACGTTCCACTTGTTTAAATGAAAGCAGCCTTTTAAAAAATGGCCCGCAAAATGTTACCCTTTTGAATTAAAAGACAAAAAGCTGCAAGTGGTCTAAAGAGATTTAGAATAATTATGATCTATATACTTGACTTCAGTCACGCTTTGATGGCCTATCTACCATGAGAATTAAAATGTTTTGAATAGTGGAAGTTATAGAACAAGATGCTAAACAATTTATCTCTTTGCATCTCACATTTCGAGCTTTTAATAAGAAAAGTAGACTGAAACGCCCATTTCATCATCAGAATCGCACACCTTCTGATGTGACGGGAGCATTTCAAGACATTTATTCTTCAATACTCAAAAGTATAAGTTTTTTTGCATTAATCTTTACTCATGACACAATAGAGGTTAGTGTTAGTCATTATTTTTGGGGAGGCAGTATATTTGCCCTCAGTTTGCCTTGCTACTTTATCTCACAAAGAGGTAAATGTTCTTTAAAAAAAAAATAAAAAATCACAGTATTGACAAACTGGCAAGTGCATTACTATTAATAATATTGCTTCACATTTAAGACGGTATGGTCTAGATCCAGTAAATTATGTTCAGTCAAAAATTCATCATCCATTGCCATTTAAATAGATACACAAGTGAAGCCAAATTCACTCATGATAAAGAATAATGACAAGTGACTGGCAAACCGAGGGAAAGTTAGAAGGATTAGTACACAGAATAATATTCTGCCTGCGGACTTCTGTGTATTCCTGGTCTCGAGTTGTAGTTTCAAGATGTCGCGTCTGGACGTTGCTGCCCGGCTTCTTGCACAGGTTCTGTCTGCTGATATATTCTTCCTGCTGTAACTATGTTGCGCTTCTCACCAGTCACTATCTTGTTCCCAAATTTAGGGTATCTGAATTGGAGGGAGAAAAAAACAACATTACTTAATAAGTGTTTAGTTGCATTACGACTAATGCTTCTACAACTCTTGTAAAACTAGATTATCACATAGTAATATTAGTAAGGTGTCGTCTTTCACTTTTCTTATAGTAATGTTCCTTCTTGACCACATATTGACTTTAATGTCATAAATTAAAACAACAACAACAACAACAACAACAACAACAACAACAACAACAACAACAACAACAAACGACTACAGTGCCGCTAAATTATAAATATCTTGAAACTTGTCTTTTGTTCCCGTGGAACAGCATTTAAGTGATATACTTAGTTACTTATGTAGAGCCCCGTGTGCCGCATTCTCTCTTGAAGTCTGAATCTCTCCAGAAAAGTTCTTATAGTCTGAAACTACAGTGCTGGTTTGTTTTAAATCTGTGTGTTAGTTCACCCTTTAAGTATGCATCCTACTATGTAAAAAATACATTCTACAGTAATACTTGTGTGCGTGTCTTCAGCTGACTACCGTAACTCTTGAGCATTGCATAGTGATATATCGTCATTGTATTCATTGCTGTGATCTACCGTAATTAATTGAATATATGACTAGCCTGTCAATGGGAATTGAAATGAAAAAAACAAAACTCTATACATTTCTTTGATATTCAAGCTTCAAATCGTAGTTAAATGAGACTGTTGGGTACAATATTGACGAAAAACCTCACCAAAGTCACTATCGCAGCATTTGTTGTTAGCCATTTTCCATCATCAGCACATGTTCATCCCTTTGCATGGGTTCTAGGATTCAATATTCACAATCAGCATCTGGAACAAGAAAGACAGGCTGCATTAGAGGAACTATCATAAAAGGAAAAAAATGTAATGTATAAAGACAATTTATAAATGTCAAGTTCTTGTAATTTTATTTTGTCAGCCTCTATCACAAGCTTTATAAAAATTATAGAACTGAGAACCTGATATAAAATGACCCCTTTCCTTCAATCTAAAGCACAAATTCTGCAGACGACCTAACGTACTAAATGTATATTAAAATCATCATGCTCTTACCGTCGGGAGGAAAATAGATTAATAGTTAAGTGCGGTGAAGAGTGTCCATATTCCCTTTTTTGAGAAAAGAAGTATTCCATTGGAGTGTCCCATGCCCATGAGCGATGTCAGAAAATCTGAAACTATAAAAATCTGTTAAGATATTTCAACATGAGAACCAAAAGCTTAGTTTCTTCCTCACCCTACATCCAAAATGGACCAGAGTGCCAGAATGCTGATATAAATGTATCTCGAAGCATTTGTGTCTGTAGTTTTTTAACATCATTGTTTCTTGAAAAAGAGAAACCTTAAAATATGCTTGTCATCAGAATCGCACACATTCTGATGCCAAGACACTTTTCTTAGCGTGTAGCATTTATATACGGCTAGAAATAAATATTTTCACTTTTACCCATTGAGAAAGAATTGTACCAGTTGGCCGTGCAAATTGTGATCGGTAGATTAAACATTAAAAAATCCGATCCTTTTAATCAAACCTTTAGAGGCGAGTAATATGAAGCACATTATGACAGTTAAATGTTTTGAAAGGCACCTGAAATGCTATTTGCATAGAATCGCACACCTCCTAATGCAAAGAAATATTTCAGACTGCCAAACTCAGAAGATCCTGGCTCAAGGAGGGGGAAAAAATTCAACGGATATGAACTTTAATGATACAATAAAGTTGTCAGATGTGCTGCAGTTTGTTTTTTAAATCTTTGTTACTTGAAGGATCACAAAGAGAAGTTGTCCTACACCAGAATCGCACACCTTCTGATGTGAGGAAACACTTTTCAGTGTGCACCAGTATTTTACTTCACCATCAGTTCATGTGAGACTGCACATCTTGCACTGCAGTATTATATTTCATAAAGTTGGGAACAGCACAGGAAACACAACAATTTGGCTGATGGGATATTTTTAGTAATAGAGAAAAAGTAGTACCTATTTTTTTCAGTAAATAAGAAAAGGCTCAACATCCTACCATATATCAGCAACTCTTGACAAACATTCAGCTTCTATAGGAGTGAAAAAATCTTAAGAAAATGTGTAGCAACATCTTGCAAAAAAAAAAAATCCCAGTATTTTATCAGGAATCTTGTCATACGCATTCTGTTTATCATTTGAAGGAATATTCTTTTCACCAGAATCGCACAACTTCTGATGTCAAGAAACTTTTCACTTCACAATTTTGAAAGTCTAAATGCAAGAATTAAGACAAAGCTTATATTACAACACTGCATTATGGATTTGATACTTCCCTGCAGTAGAGATGAAAGGACGTGCCATTCTTATTCAGAGGCTCCAGTCTTCCAGTCTCAATATTTTATGCTGCTGTCCTGTACTAGAATCCACTGTCATCTTTGAAGTGAACTGAAAATTGAGCAAGTGGAAAATCTTTTCATTTTTACTCTTATTCCTATGTTTTGTATCTTGTGGTAAGTGCTTCATGTGCTTAATAGTGAAAAGTAAATATGAAAATTCCAAATTTAACGAATGGTCTCTATAAAGCATGCATGTATTTATATCATTGCGAGTGAGCAAAGCCAAAAACAACCAAAAAAATGCTGATTGACTTTAAACGTGATTTAGTAATAGAGTATGATCAGGTGCTTTCACTGGATTGAAAACAAATCCTGTTGTGGATGCTATGTGCAAGGGATTCTAAAATATTAGAGCATTCCTTGTCTGTGCATACTTACTCGCGTCCTTTGCATTGTGTGAAGGAGCTGTTGTGTTTACTCTGTGCTGGAAATAATGACCACTGAGCCACCCTATGCTGTGTTCTTGCAATGACTGTATAGTACAGCAGGATCTGAAAGAAAAATAAGTCTCACGGAAAACTACCCATGAAAACGTTTGCAGAACGTACTTCTGGAATGGCAGTTTTAACCCTTGGCTAGCTGAACATTAGCAACTGCCTGCCATTAATTGGAGCAAAATATTCTCACAATTTCCAATCGTAAAAATATGGAAGCTTGCGAAATCGTGTTTCAGGAGTGTGGCTACAAAATTCGATATCACTAGGTATATTGAGCAATGGATCAAAGTTGAACAAGCAGTTCAATGAGTAGAGATTCAAAGTCATGCTGTTCTAAAATCTCATGAACAGTTCAATACTGACTTTCTAAGAGGAGAAATGCTACACACTGCGTTACATTTGGAAGATAGTGAAACAACGTGACAATTCACAGCATTAATCTCTATCGCTGAAAGACACTTTACAATGCATTTTTCATCAGAATTGTGCGCCTTCTGATGTAAAGAGCACTTAAAGAATGTCCAGAAATTTCATGTGAATCTACAAAGCATAAAAGTAAACGAGTAAATACGCATCTGTGACATCTCCACTGTCCTGAAATTGGTGATTTCCTTTCAACGCACCATCAACATCGTATCTGAAAGAAATGGCAGAAGAAGTAGATTAGTTTCCCATCTTCATTTTTTTTTTATGTGTGTGTATGTGTGCAAATCATCTGATTTTAAAAAAAAAAATTGGATGAAGTGTTATAATTTTAAACAACGGTAACTTCTTTCCAGATTCATGGAGCTGAAAAATCACAAACCATGATGAATTTGAGAAACGTTTTGAATTCAGATTGACATGGAATGAGACAAACTGAACTTTCAACCATAATTACCTATTACCTTACCAAAGGGATATGTACTCATATTTCCATGACTGCCGGTAAGGGTATTCAACAACAGTAAAATTCAATACTTAAAAAGTTCTGTAATGCTAGAATGTTGGAATGGCAGAGTTAATGAAAGCAAGCATTTCTGTACCTTTCGTAGTTGATCTTCAGGTAAAGCTACCGAAATCAGTATGCTCTTGTCTTGACATCTTGCAGACATATTATGTAAAGCCAGTTGGGATGTCCTGCTGTCCAGATCAGCATCTCCACAATTCTGAAACAATGGAAAAACTATTAGACATTGTTTATGAGAATTTTAAAAATAATATTCAGACATTTAATTAAAGTTGCAAATAAAGAGGCAGACTGATTTTCCATACCAAATTTAGCTTTTCATCTTGATCTGAAATGTCAATCGTTTTTGTAAAAGTGGAAGAGTAGTTGACATGAGAGTTAACATTTATCTCTATCATTAAAGACATTTTGCAATGCAATTTTCATCAGAATTGTGCGCCTTCTGATGAGAAGAGCATGTTTAAAATGTCAAGAAATGCGTGTAAATCTATAGAATATACAAGTAATTGGTAAAAATAGAATATACTAGCAATACGTAAGAATAAAAGGAATAACCACAGAAGCATGTTCTTCACCGTCTTGAAACTGGTGAATTCCCTGAAAATGCCAAAAGAGTTCATTAGTTGTGAGCACATTGCTAATTTCTCATCTTCATATCTGTTATAAACTGCAAAATAATCCAAGTTTTACAAGAAGCTGAAAACATCTCAGTATATTTTTGAGAAGTGCATTTGATTTAAAATATGAAATGATGCATGAATATAGAGGCAGACTGAAATTTACATGCTAAAGGAAATATGTGTAAGCAAAATCTTACCAAAGGGATGTGTAATCGCAAAACACCACGACTTGCCAATCAGAATAGTCTCATCAATCGAAGTTTTGTAATGCACCCTTGAAGCTCAGAGCTGCAATAAGGTGAAAAAAATCTCAAGCTATTCTGAAATCTAATAGTTAAGGTTGGTCTTAGAAATATAAACTCTTTGCCGCTACACAAACTGCAAATCAAGTATGAAAGCATGCAAAAGAAATGCTATAATTATCATGGCACGCTTCAGCATTTTATCTGGGATAGTTTTTAACATTATCAGACTATGGAAATAGTACATATACTTTATATTTCATTTTCCACCAGAATTGTGCGCCTTGTGATGGAAAATGAATCATTTCTCAATGTAATAAATGCATGTTTATGGCAGGACAAATAGCAATGAACTGATCAGAAAAAAAGGTACACTTAACCAGGTTCCAGTGAGGTGGATGTTCATTCCTCGCTGTAGATGAGAGTCCCGAACTACAGTCCTGAAATTCAAAAGTTGGTGCCGACATCTGGAAAGAAATGTATAAGAGTTCAGGCTTGGGATGTAAATGGCAGCGCGTATATGAGTACATAAGTATTAGACCAAAATAAGGTCGATATAGGACACAAAAATATGTGGATTTTGAAACCTCTAACACAAGCCGCCTGCTACACGGCTGTCTATGCATCTTTAAAGAACTGCATCAAAATATAAGGAAAGCTGCACGGCGAGCGAGAATTCATATCCTTTTTCACTCTGGAGCCTAGTTATCTTAAAAAGCACGCTAGCTGTATGTATCCAAAAGACATAACCCCCCCCCCCCNNNTCTCCCCCCAAAAGACCCAAAAAAACTGATGAAATCCTTTAAATTGCATCTCAAAACGGCAAAACCTATATGAAGTCAACATGAAATTTGCTAAATGAATTTTTAGAAGGAAAGCCTTACCCTATCTGTTGTACTTCTGAAAGAAGAAATTGATTGCTTCCAAAATTTCCAACACAGCAAGACCTATGACGCAAATTTTTTTGTCTCGTAAATAAAGATCTGAAACAAAAAGTGAAGACAAAGTCACCTGAGTTTTTTGGTTTTTTTTTGTTTGAAAAGCTTAATCATTATTTTTGTAACCTGTTAACTTGTAAACAGTCACCCGAGAAATGATCTTCATTCCTTGGTAGAGTAATTTTTTAAAGATTACAACATCAAAAAAGGAGACCATAGCATTTTAGCATCATATGTATGCCTAACATTCATCCTATGAAGTGGACTTTTCCATCAGAATTGTGCGCCTTCCGATGCAAAAGATCATTTCTTAGTATGTCTCAATTTTCATGAAAATTACATCGTAAACAAAAGTAAAAAAACACTTAATCCAGTTTGGGTGAGGCTGCAGTTCACTATAATAGATCGAGCTATCCCTATACACCATAATATGTCACGGCCCTGGAATTCCCAGACAAGGAAATTTAAAACAAAACAAAAAAAAACCACCCAGAAAGTTGAAAAACCCATAACATATTACATAAAAAGATGCATCTTAGACAAAGTGCCAACTCTTACGTTTTATAAATGCACGTATCCCACTGCTGTAGTGGTCATGTTTGCGAACTGTGTCAGTCTACCGCTGATCACGTGATCCTGAGTCTCTCCAACGGGTGAATGTCACCAATTTATGTGTTGTAGCTCATCTAAAAGCGAAGTAGGAAATGACAACTCATGCCCAATAAAACTTGTTTTTATAAGCAGAATTCTTATGAGAGCTATTCATGAGGTTTGTGGTGTTCAATCAGCTGAATACATTTCACAAGAATAGTACTGAAATTTACTCAGTGAAACGTGATAAAAATTCACTCACAGCGCAAAAAACAACAACAACAACAACAACAACAACAACAACAACAACAACAACAACAAAACAACAACAGTAATCAGCCATGGTGCAAAAGTAAAAAAAAGTGTTTTTTATGTCTGAACTTAAAAATAAAACAAAACGTATATTCCTACCTAAATTTTCCTGTCTGGTTTCGGCTCAGCTCCAAAGTTGTGAAAACGCTTCAGTGACGTCTTATGATTTGAGCCTTCTCTTCCATTTCCCTAGAAGCAAAGTTAATTCTGTGTAGGGCACTATATCCACGCTGTCATTATCAGACATAGGTAAATTGAACAACAACAAAGTTACGAAATATGCCTCGAGCAAGCCTTTGCAAAACAAATCTTAATCATGAACATGATTCAAAATGATTTGCGTCACTAGCCAACAAACATGGCTAAGAACCTTAACTCTTTTTTTTTTTAAAAATGAAATTGTAATCTTCCTTTCCCAACCCTCCCTTCCCCCCTCCCTCAAGCCTATAACGAGACAAAAAAACCCATCAAAACGGGAAATCCAGAAGAGTGCTGAAAAAAAGGTCAAGGACTGAAAAACAAAGCTGTGGATACGAATGAAGCACAGAGCCTGGACAGTGGGACAAGAGGCACAGAGGAGTAAAAGAGACGAAAGTCAAAGAACGGGCAATCCTATAGATCGCTTTCCAGTCAGTTATGTAGTATGCAGCTTGAATCAGTTTAGAACAAATGATAACGGAAACCGTAGGCCTATGTGTGGGATGAAGGATGACCAGGAATCAACAATACGCGGGTGGGTTTAGCGAAACTGACTGGACAAGCTCAAGGGAACTGCCCAAAAGAAAATGAGAATATCTCTTATAGGCGACACGCACGAAGCTCACCAACCAAAAAAAAAAAAAAANAAAAAAAAAAAAAAAGAACAACCGAGCTTTTATAGCTAAAAGACCCATACAATATGAACTAAAACCACAAGAAACAAGCATGAGACGCACAGACTAACAGACAGTGAATCAAACAGGCTGACCTAAGATTAAAGAGATGCACGTATCTCAACACCCGCAACCCGTGACCAGAGTTCCAGCGCATCTGTCCATCACAAGCGTCAGTCCTCCAGGAGGAGGGAGAGTAATGTGAACCAATCATCAAGCTATACTACCCTCATGGGTGGTACCCTACCAGTATTTCCCCACCCCTGGCCCTATGGGGGTCTTGGCCACGACAGGTCTGAACCACGCCCAGAACAATGTCCAGCTAGTCTCATATGTTTGTGTGTGATGTAGTGTTGACCACAGGCGTTCAGGAGGGAGTGGTTGAATGAACTGTTGGGACAGGAAATTGCTCAACTCTTACTTTCATCAGACCTATATTAGCGGTGCGAGTGACAGATTCCTGCACGCGAATCTGCTATCTACAATAGACTTGTTTATTATGCATCTGAAGAAAATGGATCTTTGCATTTACTAAAATGGGGGTGTATTCTGTTCATCTCATTTAAAAAAACAAACCGAAAGCCCGCCGTGAGGATCCAACACAGGATCCTGGTTTTCAGGCCCAGCATTCTTATCGCTGAGCTGTCGAGTTAAAGTTCATGCACTAGCATCCTATACTGCGAAACGAGTAGTGAGGTGGCATTATTTTTAGCAGTCCCTAACCAAAGTCTACTGTAGATAGCAGATTCGCGACTCGCATCTCCTTAGCACTATAAAAAAGAACGAAATTATGTTCAACAGGGTCTTAAATTCGACACCTCATATCACTTAGGATTTCTCAACCCTGATGGGACTAATTTCCAGTAAACAGATGAAAATATTTACACTTCTATAAAATGGAATTTCTATCCATCTTAGGCTCATTTCTGGAATTTCAATGAAATTATCAGCCCTGAGGTTCAATTCCTCAGCTCAGAATATTAACAGTTTTGGAGTGCCTGTGTTGTAGACCTACATCATAAGCCGCAACATCTATAATTTGTTGCTTGGTGAACTCCGCTTAATCAGAATTGGTTCAACAGCAGCTGCTCAGTCACATTTAAGTGGGCAAAATACTTTCAATGACGTAGTCACTGGATAAATGCAGTTTCTGGAGCCGCGACTCAGTGATCCTAGAAAGTCGCTATTAATAGCAGCTGACTTTACTAGACTCTCCTGAATCTGTAGGGAATCTGCAAATCCTTTGCCAGTGGCAACTGTTTGGTTACAATGAATGAACATTGGAGGTTTGTATACAAGTGCACAACTTTTCTCATACGCCAGTTGTCAAACCACCGTCTGACAGCACAGAGTACGGATGGTTGGAATATATTGTACAGTAGGGTTTAAAACTCTTCAAGTGCTGTTATTTTACAGTGCACAGGTTGGCTTGCATAATAGTCAAGAACAAGAACAAGAATTTAAGAAGTCCGATATTTACTAAAATTCATTAACGCCATCTCATATTTGCATGGAGATATTCAATAGGGGCCTTGGCACTGCATTGCAGCGACCAGCAATGACTATATACATTTCATTTTCGGGATGTAAAGCAATGAAGCACATTCCTTTGTGAAACCCTTGAAACAAATTATATATCTTATTGAGCATCTCTTTCCTATCCTTCTCCCCCAGTTGTGAAATTTTACTAAAGCACTTCCCCATCCGCCCAAATTCCGGCTTTAAAGTGCTGGTCACCCCTCTCTCTACCCATC
>JAWQUT010000196.1:1043024-1051265 GCA_033807755.1 Ellobium chinense | reverse complement strand
ACCACACCAAAAATATTCTATAATCCTAAGCTGTCAACCACGTAGCACTCATGTCTTGTGTAACTGGCTTTTAAGTAGGACAGCGATAGACGAAGCGGACAACCGGTAAGACCACTATATAAAGAACAATCCCCAAGCAGAGACCAGAACATCTCACAGGTCCACCGTCGGATCACACCTCGTCCTCTCAGACTTGACCGACGCTATCTCCCAAGGGGACTTGCAACTTTCGTGACTTCGCAAGCACCTGGAGGACATTCATCCGTCTTCACTTTCACCATGCTGAGACTTGCTTGTTTGGCACTGCTGGTGGTCTCTGCGCTCGTCGCCGTAGAGGTAAATCTTCAACATTTCTGTGACTTTCACTGTGTGTTTCACCCATATGAGCATCAAAGTCTACTGGCTATTATACTTATTAAAATTTACCAATATGTACAGTACAAGATACACATTAAAAAAAAAATTATCAGTGGATTCATTCAGTTACTTTTGAGTTTCTTGAGTAACGGACCTCATTAAGGTGAAGTCATAGCCGGCTCGATAGACTCATAATACTGATCTCTGCGTTGTCAGCTGCAGGCGGACCTAATACACTTTAAATCTGTACAAGATACATAATTATTTTATGACATTATGCTATAACACTAGCTGCAGACTGAGGAAAGAGGAACGGAATGAAGCGTCAGAGATATCTTCACATGTTTCCTTGTCGGTCTAGTCTACTATAACAAAAGTTTAATCATTTTGATGATATTCACTGAAGTCTGCATCGTCTCTATTGAGAGGAGACGCAGTTCTTTTCCAGGATTTATTGTAATACACATAACATGGTATGCAACTTATCATAATAAGTATACTAGATTTCTATTCAAAAACTTACTGTATACCAAAGTGTACATGGTGCATCTTTCTACTTTAAAGGTGATCATTTTAAGACAACTATCATTTGTGATGACATCAGCTGTCTTGACAACATGACTGTGAGGAATTAGCAACATACTTTGATTTTAAATGAAGTAACCTTCTTTATCATATAAACAGGGCCTTTTTACGGTGACATAAAAGTGTGTAAGAATTTTTTGGTATGTCACACGTTACATACATTTGACCTTTGACCTGCTTACGACTACTTTGATTGGAAGTCTTGAAAATCCTTATGCGTAAAAATATGTGAGGTCATTTCTTTTGTGGCGTCATGAATATGTGACATCATTTCTTTTATAACTATTTTCACTGCTGTGGAGTTTCCCCTCTGTCTAGATTTTTAAAAAAAAAATATTTCAGTCTGTCTTTCTTACCGCATGTCATCGTTCTCTTCACGTTTCAGTTTCAGTTCAGTTAAACATTTGAATTAAAGTACTTGAAATGTCACAGTGTCCCTGTGCTCTAAAGTTTGATGGACTATTATCAGCTGTTTGGATTTACTTTGTGTCGCGTAACTGTGTGGTTTATTCAGTTCAGTTGTTATCGATGTGTCTCAAACAGGTAAAGGCCACTTTAGCGTCCTTTTTACGATTAAAAGTTCATTTTTTTTTATTAGTTAGAGTTGATATGATAAAAAGGATCTGAAACTCGTATTTGTTTGATATCAGATTTATGAAATTCGTTGTACATTTAACGTATTCGCTCGCCAGAGGAATTAACGACGGGATATACATTAGCGCATTAGTGCTGAACGCATCCTCAGTAAACTTCAACATGCAGACTTAATATAACTCTTACGATGTTAAGAGATCCCATCGTTAATGCGCAAGCTTTCAAATATCTTAATTCTGTTGTTAAAAAGGAACTACTTTCGTTTTCGTTTCTCTTCTTTCCCAAAGGCACGTCCAGCACGTAAGTAATTTTTTTTTTTTTTGGCTTCAAATGTCTATGTGAGGTAATCTCGTTGAAAGTACGACGTATGGTTCATTGTCTTTCACAAAGAAGAAGAGAGTTTAGAACAATAAAATATAGAGAATGAAAGTTTTGGCTGTCTTTTTTTCTCAGTGAGTCGGTGAGTGAGTGGGTGAGTGAGTGAGGGAGGGAGGGAGGGAGTGAGTGAGGGAGAGAGTGAGTGAGTGAGTGAGTGTGTGAGTGAGTGAGTGAGTGAGTGAGTGAGTGAGTGAGCGAGTGAGTGAGTGAGTGAATGAGTGAGGGAGTGAGTGAGTGAGTGAGTGAGTAAATAAGTGAGTGACTAAATGAACGAATGTGGTCCTTTCATCGTCCTGAATAGGTCGTTCACAGATGACCCAAGCGACGGAACTGAAAGAACTGAACGGCAGAGATATTCGGGAGCTCCTGGAACTCTTCAGAGCTGTGAGTTTAAGCTGACAGAATAACCCGAGTGACTGACTGACCATTTGACCGACCGACTGATCGATCAACCGACCGACCGACCGACCGACCGACCAACTAACCGAATAACGGTAGTCCAGCTTACTAATTTCGTGTTCGATAAATCGACTGACCGATGTGACTGATTGATAGACCGACCGACCAGCTAACCAAGTGACCGATTAAATGATCGACCGATCAATCAGTCAGTCAGATTACCAACCGCAAGACAGAGAAACTAAGACAGAAATAAAACAAAATATGAGACAATAACTATACAAACTATTAGAGAAACAGAAAAAAACAAAAAAACCCACGACAGACACATGGAGCCAGACATGACACGTTGAGAAATAACATTGAAACACAGTAATAGACAATCAGACAGAGTGACAACTTTAAAACAAAAGAGAGAGAGACAAAGAAAAAAAACCCACCAGACACTCTCAACTCTCTCTCACACATACACAGTCGTACAGGTAGACATATTTATTATGAATTGACTTACATGACAGCCACACATACGAAAAAGTGTGAATTTAAGTTTGCAATTCAGTCAACTAATGTTCTTCTTTCTATTTTCTCTCTCTCTATTCATCACTCCTGATGGACGGCAGATGAAGGAAGGTAAGAAATTTCAATTCCAAGTTTATATATGACAGTGGTTAACAAGTAGAATACAGACCTGATTTGCATATAAAAGTCTTTTCTTGTTCACGAAATAATCCTCTCTCGGTTGTCTGTCTGTCTATCTACCTGTCTGCCTGCCTGCCTGTCTGTCTGCCTGCCTGCCTGCCTGCCTGCCAGCCTGCCGGTCTGTCTGTCTGTCTGTCTCTCTGTCTGTCTGTCTGTCTGTCGGAAGTAAGGCACTTTCGACATACCGTTTATGTTACGACCAGCGCAAGCTGTATAATAACCTTATCACAAAACCTGGATAAGCCGTTCTAAGTCCATTTGATTCAGCCGATTGTTCGTGTAGATAGGTTCAGTGGCTCTCCTCTGAATAAATAGAGAAACTGGGAGAAATTAGCGTTCTAGTCAACCATAAGAGAGATAGAGATAGAGAGAGAGAGAGAGAGAGAGAGAGAGAGAGAGAGAGAGAGAGAGAGTGTCAGCGATCGCCTCAAAGTGCGGAAGAGATAGAGGAAAAGGTTTTGGAGAAAGGTTTTCGTGTATGTGAGTGTGTGCGTGGGTGTGTGTGTGTGTGTGTGAGAGTGAGTATGTGTTTGTGTGTGTGGGTGTGTGTGTCTGTGTGTGAATTAGCGTGCGTGTATGTGTGTACGTTTATGTGTGTGGATGTTGAATTACCTTGATGTTTACACATAATATTATATTTATTCGAATTGGCTGAAGGCCTATAATAAAATTGAACTTGAACTTGAACTTGAACTTGAACATAACAAAGTACATATTATAATAATGCTGGCGGGGCTGACCTCTTCAACAAACCTCCAGTGTCTGATGAGCTTAATCTTGAGAAGGGAAAACAACAATAACAACAACAACAACAACAACAACAACAAAGGTCATGTAAATTGAGATGGAAATTTCAGTGTCTCCCTGCATAAAGAGAGAAACTGGGAGAAACTAGTGGTTTTTTGTTGTTTTTGTTTTCCCACTCCTTTCTGATTGGCGCCGGCGTTGGTTAGTTGATTGTTACTTTCATTACTTTCATTCAGGGAGTTAACTTTCTGTTCTTATTGTAGAGTGTTACAGTGTTATTCCCTCCCACCGCCTACGCAATTGGGGGTGACCCTATATCCCAAACTAGTGTTCATGTTAACCGTAGCAAAGTATTTTAATATAATATAATATTATTATTATGTGCGGTTCTGACCTCTTTAAGAAAATCCCAGCGTGGGTGATGAACTCAATTATTTTATTTTTTCTTTATTTTTTTTCTTTCCTTTTTGTTTTGTTTGGCTCATAATTGCTTGGCAAAAGATACGGTTATGTTATCGTACGCTGCATTTCTCTCTCTCTCTCTATTTATATATATATATGATAGGCTTATTTCTCCAACGCTGAGTTCTCTGTTTATCGGACCTCAACAGTGATTGGTCTTAGTAACTAGTGAAATTCCCACTGATATCTAGTTGTCAGCTCTTGGTGGAACTAAATATACCCACCCAAATGATAAGCTTAATCTTGACAAGTGAAAAAAAGAATGTCATGTAAATAGAGATTTCATTAAAAATTTGTATTTTTTTTTCACTTTTCAGTGAAACGAACTATGGATCTGAACCGGTTAGCACGTAAGTAACTTAAGGAGGAAGTTTTCTGGGGAGGGCAGTATCGGGGTCCGGCAAAATATATTGATGTGGTCAGTATCGTACTGAACATTTTTCTTGAAGAGACTGTTCTCGAGTACTTAAACTGAAATAATGTTTTGGGTGGGACTTAAAATATCCAAAACCATGTCAAAGGTCATATTCTGTTGACCCTACACGCCCGTTCAGGAAGGACAGTTCGGAGGAAAGTGCATTGTCCGGTAAATGTATTAACAGAATTGCCTTAAAAGTGTTTTGTCACGGGGCAATTCCACCCACATGTCACGTCAGTTACGCTAATTTCTGAAAAACTTTAATTTAACAAGAAATATTTTTGGTTGTTTCTTACAGGGATTACTGTATATCTTAAATATAACTCGAAACTAGTCGCTGTAAAGTCGCAGCTTTTCAGAAATTAGCGTAACTGACGTCACAATCTGCTGGAACTGCCCCACGGCAGATTAAAATCTAGATAGGTTCCATAAAGTGGAAATAAAAAACAAGCGTTTTTCCTTATTTTTCCTACCTCTCACACATGCACAATCGCACTGTTGTTCAAAACATTCCTTTTCTCGTCTGTACCGATATACAGTATATCTCTTACTGTAAAGGGTTTGGGTTAATGGAAAACGTCGTAAACAAATCTTTTAATGTCGATTTACTATATGCCTTTTGCTGATAAAATGTCCTTTCAAATCTCTGATTAACTTTATTCTATGCGACCCGGAACTCTACGGTCGTATTGCATAATATGTGCATTTACAACGCGACGCTTCGAGATGTGGTCACTAATTTCAGAAGGTCATTTGCTCTGTCTATGATTGAATCACAGAATTGAAATTGACCATGTTAATGCTCCATATCATAACGTTTACCGTTGCAAAGTTTGAAAAATATCCATCTGTTACTGTCAAAATTATTGAACAAATGGAAAGTTCATTTTTTTATTTTATTTTGGTGTCACTTTGCATTACTATTTTCCACTTTTAAAGGACACTTTTTTTGTTCATCACATCAATATAACTTTATTTCAGGTGAGGAAAATAGTGAAGAATCAGCCACAGCTTCTTACGAGGGCAGTGATGAAGGTGGAGAATCAGCCACTGCTTCTTACGAGCGTCGGGATGAGAGTGGAGAATCTAGCACATCTTCTTACGAAGGCAGTGATGAAGGTGGAGAATCAGCCACTGGTTCTTACGAGCGTCGGGATGAGAGTGGAGAATCTAGCACAGCTTCTTACGAGGGCAGTGATGAAAGTGGAGAATCAGCCACTAGTTCTTACGAGCGTCGGGATGAGAGTGGAGAATCTAGCACAGATTCTTACGAGGGCAGTGATGAAAGTGGAGAATCAGCCACTGCTTCTTACGAGCGTCGGGATGAGAGTGGAGAATCTAGCACAGCTTCTTACGAGGGCAGTGATGAAAGTGGAGAATCAGCCACTGCTTCTTCCGAGGGCAGTGATGAAAGTGGAGAATCAGCCACTGCTTCTTACGAGCGTCGGGATGAGAGTGGAGAATCTAGCACAGCTTCTTACGAGGGCAGTGATGAAAGTGGAGAATCAGCCACTGCTTCTTCCGAGGGCAGTGATGAAAGTGGAGAATCAGCCACTGCTTCTTACGAGCGTCGGGATGAGAGTGGAGAATCTAGCACAGCTTCTTACGAGGGCAGTGATGAAAGTGGAGAATCAGCCACTGCTTCTTCCGAGGGCAGTGATGAAAGTGGAGAATCAGCCACTGCTTCTTACGAGCGTCGGGATGAGAGTGGAGAATCTAGCACAGCTTCTTACGAGGGCAGTGATGAAAGTGGAGAATCAGCCACTGCTTCTTCCGAGGGCAGTGATGAAAGTGGAGAATCAGCCACTGCTTCTTACGAGCGTCGGGATGAGAGTGGAGAATCTAGCACAGCTTCTTACGAGGGCAGTGATGAAAGTGGAGAATCAGCCACTGCTTCTTACGAGCGTCGGGATGAAAGTGGGGAATCTAGCACAGCTTCTTACGAGGGCAGTGATGGAAGTGAAGAATCAGCCACTGCTTCTTACGAGCGTAGAGAATTATCCACTGAAGATTGGTTTGACGACGATGATGAATACGAGAGGAGGGAACTCATTCGTCTGGAAGCTGTGGGTAAGCGATGATATCATATAATCTCTATCTCTTAGCCACTCGTCTCAAAGAGATCATGTGCAAGGTTGACATGGAAGATTGTGCTCAATAACAGGCCCTATTTTAAGATTGACGTTCGAGACTATGCTCAGTACCAGGTCCTATCATAAGATTGATGTCGGAGATTATGCTACGTAACGTTTCCTGTTATGAGGTTGAGGTCGGAGATTATGCTCAGTAACGGGCCCTATTTTAAGACTGTCGTTCGAGACTATGCTCAGTACCAGGTCCTATCATAAGATTGATGTCGGAGATTATACTACGTAACGTTTCCTGTTCTGAGGTTTACGTCGGAGATTATGCTCAGTAACGGGTCCTGTTTTAAGATTGACGTCGAAGATTGCTTTCTCCTTCATCCCATCTCTAAAGTTCCGCATGAGCACTATCCTTTTAGGATGAATGTATATTCCAGTGCAATCTAGACTTTGTTCAAATTGAATCTAAAAAAGAAATCCCTGTGCGTTTTTTTTTTAAAAATTATCATTACGAATAATCTTCATCGCCTGCAGCGGTCAAGTTTTTTAGTCGAAAGGGGCATCCGGTAAGCCCTGTTTTCATTGGTTGACAGTAATAAGAAGCATTATCTCCGGAAAGCTGCTCTTTTGTTGTCATGGGGTTGTGAAAGTGCAAGCAATGCGCCAGAGGATGATGCGCAGATAAGCTGCTGATGTCTCTGTGAGTATTTGTATGTTTGAAACCTGAATAGGTCAACTCGCAGATTTTGTGTGGGTATTGACTAGTTAAGAATGATCCATGATTCGAATAGGTGAAAAAAAGAGACAAGTGTATGTTTTTTTCTATATTTTGCAGTGAAACGCCTTTTAGCTAAGAAACTACTGAAACTGACACATAAGTAAAGGCGATGAGGAGAGTATTAGGAGGCTGTGACACAGGTAAGTGTAGATCACATATTAAAAAATATCTACAGAAAGGACCAAATCTAGTTGTGACGTCGCACAATAGACATCTCCTCTCCCTCCCCCCTGTCTCTTATACACATCTTGCGAGTGAGCNAAAATGGCTATCCTCGTCTCCGTGCATCCAAGACAATCAAATCACCGCACTTTTCTTAGAATTAATTAAATCACAAATTGTTTCTCTGCAAAGAAACTCAAAACGAAATGTTATGGAGCGTGACATCGTGACCCAGAAGTGCTGTTCTTCTTTAGATAAAACGCCACCCTTTCGTGACGCTGCATCCATAGAACATTCATGGTGATTCGAAGAAACCAGAAATCACCACTGTCCTTTCTGTAGATGTTTGATTATGTGATGCAAATCAAGCTCAAGAAAGTAAGGTTGTTCTTCATTAATTAACTCCGCTGATGTTCACTTTCGGTTTAAGCAGTGTGAATGCATTTCAAATACTGTATCACCTCCAAAAGTAAAAGATGCATCAACCAAGAAGAGCCAATGTTATACACCATATTAGCCAGTCATAATCTTCTGATTGTGGAAAAGTGGGAAGCGGAACTGATGATTGCTGAAGTTGT
>JAWQUT010000196.1:1038024-1040524 GCA_033807755.1 Ellobium chinense | reverse complement strand
GCTGCATGAAGGCAGGGTCACAAATATAATAATAACTAATATTGATGTACTCCAGCCCGCTGAAATCACTCTTCGTATAAAAGCAAATTCCGTTCAATCGCAACCATTTTCAGATAATAGAGTATTACAATCTCTACATTTAAAACTAAGTTGCTGGATAATGGTGAAATCTTTTAATCGCAATTTTGTTCATACCCCCACAAAGGAATTTATTGCGTATAAGCGGAGACACCTTTAATACACACTTCACAACCACCCAATACACACCAGCATTTCTTTCATCTTTTGTTTGTACACAATACTTTAGTGGACAACACTTGATGGTGAGAAACAAAGAGATGTTTTATTGTTATCCTCAACACATGAAAATAACATTTGTTCCAAGACATTTGACATTCATTAAACATTTTTTTTCCAGAAAACACATACTAAAGACTTATAACACACGCACAAAATTCCAACAGAAAAAGTAAAGCATTTCCCAACATTGAATGCACCACGGATTCTAAAACAAAATGAAACAAAATACGGGAATGAAAATAAATTATAATGCTAAGCACTGATCGATATTTTCAAATCTTACAGTAATGTGAGTACTCAAGGCTCCAATAGGATCGTCAATAATAGATAACGATACCGTGACGTCACAGTCACTACATAAGGGGAGCTAACTACGAAGGTCAAAGGAAAAAAAAAAAACAACCAAAGGCTGCGCTTGACATGAAAGGTTTTCAGGAGTATGACACGAGCTTGATTCTAACAGTCCTTACTAATCTGTTAGGATTATACTACTGCACTAACATATTTTGTTTCTATTTTCTTCCACTTCTTTTTATCTTTGAAAGCTGTACCAAGCGCGAAACGTGCTAAAGAAAAGTAAAAAAAAAGAATCGAAATAAAATGCAATGCAATACAAAAGAAAATAATCATATTCGATACTACAACCCATCCCTTATGAACTTAGTTTTTAGTTGTTTTCGGTAGTCTGCGGACACAGCAACTGTTCTAGATGACTAGAAATACTGCAAAATAACCAAACCAGGCCAATCATCTAGCTAAGAATTTGGCAGTGAATACTCGCCCACGATATCGAAAGATCTGTCTATATCGACTAAGACACAGCCCTGACAGAAGGTTAAATTTGCACACGGCACACTTATCCCTTCCGCCAATCAGCAAGCGTAAATCCCGAGGTGGGAGAGGGTGTGAGCTTCTCGACTTTGTTTACGAAATTTGTCGGAGTTCCGGGGTTTGACCCCTGACCCTAACCATCAGCAAAGATCATCGAGACAATTCTACGATGTTACCTTTTAATCAATTTTAATCATGCATAAACCGAAGTCTCCGCTTAAAAGACACTAAATTCCCCTATTACTGGCAGCGTTTGCACCTGGCTATATAGCCAAAGGACGAGGTCTAAAATAATGTATATCAGAATAGCTTCTAAGGCATGGTATATATTCAATACATCTTTCATAAGTAATTGATGTTCAACGATTAAGAATTTGGTATAGACATGATTTTAACTAAACAAAAGTCATGCAAGCAACTATACCAAGTTCTCATGCTCAATGAAAAGTCCTTCGTGATGATTTTGAGGCAGCAGATTCGCAGAAGCGCATGTGACATCTTCCCTGGTGTAGTTACTAAAAATTAATGCTTGCCATTTCCACTTCGGCCAGAGTTGGTGGAAAAAAAGATCTAGTCATCAGGCTTGGCTCCTGATTACAAAGACGATCAATCTTTAATTGGAAACAGTCTGTGTTTTGGCTTACCAGCTTTGCATGCCCGCAAGATACTAGACAGCATTGCCTTTAATATGATGATGGAAATGTTTTCCGATCAATGGAGTATAGATTTTGTTGACCATCTTTTCACAGTCTACACTGATTATTTGAAACATTTCCACCCCAGCTTTGGTAAAAAATATTGAAGATTAAATTTCCGTTTAAAGACTGAATACGTGGCAAAATATATCGAATACACACCAAGCGATTCGAATACATCGCTAATCAAGTATATGTTAATTCAGACCTCGCTGTTAAGAATTTCTCCCGTCTGTTTCACTTCCCTCCTTGACGATATCAGTATCGAGACGTTACAATCATTATACAAGGGAGGCTATCTAGAGAAGTCAAAAATGGAAAAAAAACAACAACAACAACCAATGCAAGGCTTTGTTTGAAAAGAACAGGAAGGTCTTCACAAGCAGGACACTAGCTTTGTTCTAACAGTTATTCTAGTAGGCTCTCCCTATAAAGACTCTCCCGATTAGTGCTTAGTTTGGGGTTAGAGTCAGGATTAGAAAAGAGAAAGCACACCTGAGCAAGTTCCTAGCCGTGGCCTAGTGCATGAAAGAATGATCCCCCCTGCATACTCACCAGAAACCAGAGGCATGCGGGGGGAATTAAATCATTTTCAAATAAGAATAATTTTCACTACATGAAAGTCACTGGGAGAAAAATAAAACTTTTAAAAGTTATTTATGCTCTGCCCTGTC
>JAWQUT010000196.1:1017338-1028517 GCA_033807755.1 Ellobium chinense | reverse complement strand
AGAGAGAGAGAGAGAGAGAGAGAGAGAGAGAGAGAGAGTGAACCCTCCACTTTTCAAAAACTTTCAATAATAATCAGTAGATATTTTCTAAACATCGCAATAGCAAACCGTTTGATATGGAGCTTAATATGTTAATTTTCAAATATGTGATGAATTTATAAAAAGAGCATCGAGATTTTGAAATTGGTCGCTATATTTCGAACTTTTTCGCATGAGCGCCTATAATGCGCAATGCAGGGAGAGAGGATTACTGGTCGTGTTGAATAAAATGATTCAGAGATTTGAGAGAACACTTTAACAGAAGAAAGACACATAGCAAATCAATATAAAAGATTTGCTTAGAAGGTTAAAGATCAGTCTAAATCCTTTACAGAACCGACGGGCAGCCGAGTGTCGATACAGACGTGATGGAGGTCTTTTGAGCTGCAGAAAAAAGGAAGGCTGCATATTTTCATTCAGTCTCCAGTTCATGGATCCTGTGTTGATTTTCATCAATCATGAAAAAGGACTACTTCAAATAGTTTTTAAATGCTTGACTGAGAAATTCATTTTTTTCTTTTAAACTGTCCTTGCTGAACGAGCATGTTGGGTGAACTTGCACTATGACCTCCGACATGATTTTGGACATTTTAAGTGTTCAACAATCCCTCCTTGCCTTGTTCTCTGAATCCAGGGCAGTTTAAAATTTTATTTTAAAAAATTAGACAACTTAAAATGCGTTAGGAAAAAATATCACTACAGGGCGTTAGGAAAGCTTGATAGGAATGCTTCATATAGTCAAGTTATTTTTAGCCATGAAACCATTCCAAATTGGAAATATGACGCGCAGTTTTTTTTTTTTTTGGGAAACATACACATCAAAACAGATTGCTTACCATGCTGTGCAGGGTTGGTGAAATTCAATGAAAATTTCAGGATATCAGTTGCAGTGGTTTAACTATACTGTATGAAAATCCCAAAGCATTTTCTTATAAACTCGTAACCCTATGGTGAAACTTAAAAAATTCACTTTTTTCGTTCATTCCCTCATACCATGCAGCATTCAAGTAAACTTGTAGATATACATGTAAAGCCAGGTGTTGGAGGTCTAGTCGAACAAATTTAAAGTCAAAGCTCACCTATGTCAAGGTCCAATAACTTAAAGCGTTAGGAAGAAACTTGAAACTTGGACAATAATATAATTCAATCGTTTCAAGTTTCACTGACCTAAGATTTTTAGTAATTATTTGATTGAACTGTTTTAGTTCATTTCTATGACGGGATCAGTTTCCACTATTTACACTCCTACTATTTACACCCGTCTGCAGTCTCTACACTTTTTTTGCATTCTAAGATTCTATAGCTTCGTCACAGTCACGAAAAAAAATAATGGGTGTGGTTGAGTCAAGATGATAGATATATCGACTGTCTTCGCATACATCCGGCCAAGCTGCAGCACGTCATATTTGAACTTGGCCGATCCTATGCGGAGACTGAAGATCTGCTTTTCAAGTTTTTAGCTGTGATGTAACCATTGAACCTAGATATTAAAATCTGAGCATCAACAGACAATCTCCATCTGCTAATATGGTGATGTTATTTATCTTTTTGTGTGTGTTTTTTTATCTTTGGCCCCTGTACAAAACTGATGTAAACACGCTAGAAAGGTATGAAAATGTCTCATGCATATGGTGATGAGTCATGCCCTGTAGTAGCTTATGGCTACTGTTTATTATGAGCTATAAATCTGACACCCTAGAGTACAATATTGATTGATTGTATTGAATGCAAAGGGGAGATGACCGCAGAGCTGAAGGCTGGTAAACTAATATGTTTGTCATCATCTTGGATCTTTCTGCACAGAGTTATCCCACTTTGTCGCTTGCTCCTCGGCGAGCAGTGGAATGTATCACAGTTTGAATGTACTAAAACTGGAACTTTGACCATAGCTTTGCGATGACCAATAGGACATGCTGCAAAAAAAAAAAACCAAGAAAAAAAAAGAAACCGGGAGGCTCTGGGTTCCAATAGAGCCATAAATCAAATGGGCCAGCCCCTGTAGAGTGTCAGGAAGTCAAAGGGCCGAAACATTTGCTGGAGGTAACTTCCCTTTGGAGATCTTCCGTCGCCTCACTCTAAAAGTTTCCTATCTAAGCGAATGGATGACGCCATTAGTCTGCGTTTTTTTTTGTGTGTGTGTGTATGCGATTTTTGCTACGTACTCCTCTGCCATAATGTAAGGGCGGGGNGGGGGGGGGGAGGGAGGGAGGGAAGGAGGGGAAGCATCCAAGATTCACGTAAAAGTGGAAGGTGGGTACTAAGAAAGAAAGGACGAAAGGAGGTATCGGAGATAAAGAACAGATACGATAAAGCTTAAGAAAGAGAGAATCAATATACAAAGAAGAAGGAATAGCAATAGGAGTTTGGAATGGATGAAAAAGATGCTGAAACAATAAACATAGGGAGGTCGTAGCTAGATAGTAGATATTTCTGGACTAGGGTTCGGAAAAAAGTTGACATGATAAAGTTCTTGATAATAATAATAATAATAATAATAATAATAACAATAATATAGGGACCGTCTCAAATGGTACTTTTTCTCTTCTAACCTTTTCCCTAACCCTGCCCCAAATCCTAAACCACGCACTAGGCAGGAGAGTCCCTGAACTAGACAGCTAGCTCAAGTTTGACTGTACTTGCAGTGAATGGTAAAGACCATTCCCGATATCTTTCTCTGTTAACCCACAATCAGCATGTGACAGGAGCGATAGTAAAGTGTACTTTAACCCTGTAATCACCGCATCGTTACTTTGGAATGTCATCCTTTGACTTCGACAAAATAACTGATGAAAAATCAGACGTTCATATACAGGTGGCGAAAAAAACAACACCAAAACTTTACATAATTTAAAATCAAATACGTAACTTTTGAGAGATGAAAAGAATCTGGGCAAAAAATATAAAGTTAATAACATACTGATATAATTTATCAATATATTGATAAAATTTATTGTTGTTACACGTTTCACTGGTGCCATACTGCTATGATTTGTCATGGCAAAGATATTTCAAAACATACAGTAGGTGAAGAAAATAATGGCACGCCTCGGCCAATGTTTTCGACGAACACCGAGCTTGCCATTGTTAGACGTGCATTTTTGATTTCCCAGCTGTGACAGAACCATTGATTCGGTATTTGAAAAATTTGCAGAATTAGCAGTGAATGTCACTTTGCTACGTTGTGTGTAGTTTCAGCTGCATTACATTTGAATTATATGAAGTTTGAAATTCAGTAAACTTCTCTTTGTTTTGTTTTTTTTCAGTGGGGGGCCATCCAGTATATCAGTAGGCCTGAATACATACAGAATAATATTGGTATGCTTCATAGCAACATATTTTTCGAAGCAGAATAATATGAAAGCAGAATAATAGAGAATACCAGAGGAGGAGAAAAAGCGATGAGCAGGATGGAAGAAGAGTCAAAGGAGGAGAAATAAGGGAGAGGGAAGAGGAGGAAGAAAATAAAGAAAAAATGAGAGGAAAGAGGAAAAGAGAAAGTGAAGGTGAAGGGATGAGAAGAAAAAGTGGGGGGAAAATGGGATGAAAAGGAGAGGGAGAAAAAGAAGGAAGAGATAGAGGACGAGGAAAAGAAGGAGAGGAATATGAAAAGACGAAGGAGGAGAAAAAGAAGGAGAGGAATATGAAAAGACGAAGGAGGAGAAACAGAAGGAGAGGAATTTGAAAAGACGGAGAAGGAAGAAAAGAGGGAGGAAGAGAAGAAGGAGGATGCAGAAAAGGAGCAGAGGAAGGGAGAACGTAAAAGAAAAGGAAAGGATGAAGGACGAGGCGAAGAAAACAAGAATAAGAGAGAAATCATATCAGTTTCTACTGTCAGGTCCAATTATTCGCATTTTCGTTTAATGGGACAGCTTTTGTCATAAAGCAGGCACATCCCAGGCTTACAAACAAGTATTTTCAAACTATCGAGAAGTAATCGATCAGATTATGTTAGCAGAGAGACAATAACAGCAGGGTATTCCTATGGTCATGTTGAGAGAGCAAATCTACATAAACTGTGTACGCTTGGAATTAGTTTTAGAAAGTTGATGTTTGATGATGATGATGATGATGATAACAAATGACCACGATGATGATGGTGATGAGGATTATGATGATGATGATGTCGAAGTTTATGATAAAAAAAAGTATTATGCGTTACGGTCATCGGCAATGTACGCAGGAACTTTTACAACAGCACCAACAGCCTAGGAGTTCTTAAACACAAGTTGTTTTGCACATTCGCCCACAACAATCACCCCACCTAGTGCATAGACCACCGGATACACCTCTGACTAAAAAAAATATCTACATCTAGTTGACACTTTAGTTTAGAAGTAGAACGATTTGACTTGCAAAATCTGATAAACTCTTTTTGAAGAAATTAAGATAACAATGCGATAGTACGATTAATTTATCGTTGCCCTTTTATTGTTTGAAACAAGTTTGATAATATCTGAAAGTCTATACAGTCGCAAAATTTTCAAACAGCGGTAAATCCACAGCCTTATTCAGCCAAACGTCGAAACATTGAAGTGAGTGTAGAAAAGCCGGACATATCTGGTTTTGCAACCNGGGGAGGGGGGGGAAGGGAAGGAGACGGTATCCCGGGACCTAAAGTCAAGATACTGCCATATGTTGATTAGATCTAGTCTTTAAACAATAAACAACAAAGCTGCGGAGATGTATACCCCGTGTCTTAGTGATAACAAAGATGATGATGATGTTTATGATAATGATGATGATAATAATAATGATGATGATGATGAACATACTAGTTCCGAAAATTTGGATTGTTCTTTGGATTTTTTTTTCAATTAAAGCCCAGCTTTTCTGGTGCAGAACGCCTTCTTTCCTTTTTTTCAATGATGATGATGACGATAATGATGATAAGTGGGTTTCTCTATCAATAAATGATACTTTCAACGATTATGATGATGATGATGATAATCATGCTATGATAATAATGATGATGTTGATGCTGATGGTGATTATGATGATGATGATGATTGATGATCTATTGATAAAGGCGTTAGAGCCGAAACGTTTAGAAGTAATTGTCGGTCTTATTTGTTAACTAGACTTTTTAATAAATTCCTTGAATTAAGGTTGAGCTTTTAATTTTCTCAGTTTTAAATGATGATGATGATGATGATGATGATGATGATGATGATGATGATGATGATGATGATTTTATGTCTAAGCCTAATGAAGCAGCAATTCTCACATAAATCTATACATACATATACAATTAACATTTACTTTAAATTTTCACCCACAGTTCATGGTTTTTTTTTTGTGATCGTTTTTGATGATGATGACGAAAAGGATGATGATGATAATGATAATGATAATGATGACAGTAGTTAGGAAAAACTTACCAGAGACAGATGGAAATTGCGTCATATGAAGACAAGCCAACACAGCAACGAAAATCAACAGTTTGCCTTCCATATTGCGCAGTGTCTTCTCGAAGGTGCTTGCCGCTCCAGATGTTACCTCGAATAATCTACCAACAATAATGAACAGTCCACGGCCTCGGGGCTTTATTTGGCTTTATAGAAGATTTGTCCTCACCACAAGCCTTTGTACGAGGTGCTACTCATAAATAACTAATAAATATGCAGCGAGGAAGGAGCTAGATCCAATAAAACGTAATGATGGGATGTTATTACAGAAGGACTACCTGGAGACTAAGAGAAGCACGTGTGTTGGGTTAGTGGTGATAAGCGCGTAGTTTTATATGGGTATGGTGGGGTCATTCACGGATTGGCTGTGGTATCGAAACTAAAGTGCGTGTTGTCGTATTGTGCAAGCAACACCCCCCTATCTATGTAGGACTACCCCAACATCGACGAGACTAGTTGCAATGTGATTGTACGTGTACGCTGGTGGACTGGCTGCGTCATCAGTGGCGAATTTTGAGGGAGGTTACGGTGGGTTCTCCTCCACTTGGACAAATGAGCATGTTAGATGAAAACAACAAGCTGTAATGACCTTATTAAGTCGCCATTTTGTCAGAAAAACAATCAGGTACTTTCTGTCATGTGACCAAAGGATTGTCGCTGACATATTGTTTTTATTTTACATGGCACCATGCATGCATGACTGATAGCTACTCGCCATTCGTCAAGTGCAACCCATTATTTGCAGACCATGTCAACAATCCAATGTGTGGGCAACAATCCCTTGGTAACGTGACAGTACTGAAAATACCTGACTGACTGAGTAAGTAAGCAAGAAGAACACCTGTGAGAAGAACGTTGATGAATTCAACTGCCCCATAACAGAGAGTATCATTCATTATGTGTGCAGTACACAGTAACATCTTAGAAGCTTGAAATCCAGGGAGAGGAATGCCCAATTTCAAGTTTTGTGAGGTGTTTAAGTTAGTATGTAAAATTCAAGCTGCGGGATCCGATCGTTAACATCGGAAGACAAACCCAGGCTACAAGACGGCTGTGGACACTGCTTCCATTTGGATGGAGTTGCTTTCATACTTCAAATACAGATTAGACGTTCTTGCTTCAATTTTCATTATAGTGATGGTTTTGGAAAGACACTAAACTAGCGATCTCCAAAGTTTCTATGCAGTATGAAATCCTTTACTCGTGAAATTTTGGAAAAAGATAATGCTCCCATGTGCAGCGTGTGACTGAATTCAAATGGTTAGTGAAGTGCCTTCTTCATGCCGCACCTATCTATATTAATAAAACGCTTCAGCCAAATTTTTTGTCACAGAGTTTTTGAGAACTACGTTACGTAAAAACATGCGGTTTTCACCTAAATTCGTAGAAAAAGACACAAAAGGTAACTATACACATCTGTCCTCTTTATTTCTTTCACCCTTTTTTAAAGAAAAAGAATGTGTATAGCAACGAAACACAATCTCCGATAGATCTTTTCACTCCGCCCGATTCGCCAATCATCCAACTTTTTCACGGAGTCTAATGCATTCGTCTATGATGCCTTTCGGTGCGCTAGGTATTCTTTCGCCGCTGGTGCGTTGCCTGCATGCCCATTTGTAAAATGGGGTGTCTGTCTTGTTCTTTTATATTCCGGGCGGGGCCTGTAAACATACAGTAGAATGTGGGAGCAGGCCAACTCAACAAGTATGTGGATGTTCTGGGAACAAGAAGATCAAATTTATGAGGAATAGCTAGCAACAAATGAATCAGTATCGATCAATACAAATCACAGCATATGGGGACACACCTTTTTTTTTTTTTTCTAGAACCCTTCCTCGTCTCCGCCACTGCAGGCAACGAGACATCCGGGTTGACACACGAGCACAGTCATGTGATGCCCATGTGATTAATGAATCAACTCCATTGTTCAAAGTCAAGTTGACTGGATAGTTTGTCTCTCATAGGCGTGACCGTATAAAACTGATTGTGGGTTACCGATGCCCTATCTCCTAAAGAGGATTTTATGACACTATAATTATTTTATGTGTTTTAGGTCTTGGCTTATTTACGTCTACTGAATTGCTGTTTGTAAACGAAACTGATGGATGCTTATCAGTCTAAAGTGTGTCTTCGGGTGAGGGAGGGAAGGGGAGGGGGGAACTGTAAGATTTTATGACACTGTATTTTTCCTTTTAATTTAACTCCCAGTGTGTTTCATTCCCTTCTCATCTTATTCGGGGGCCTAAGGTTGCAAAATGAGATATAACCATTTTAAGTCTACTTGTGCTTAGATGTATCGAGCTGTGGTTAAGTAAGACTGTGTAGGTGTAATACAAGGTTGAAACGGAGCACTAAGTTATGGGAGTCAAATAGGATCAAGGGGGAAGTGCTCAAGAAGACAAATGCAGAGAGAAAATGAAAGAAGGAGAGAAAGTCATATGGTGGGAATCGAACCTGCGAGACGTCTACCTGATTCCAAACTGACGGCGAGGCGATGGGTGCCGACGCAGAGGTCGCAGGTTCGATTCCCACCACATGACTTTCTTTCCTTCTTTCATTTTCTCTCTGCATTTGTCTTCTTGAGCACTTCCCCCTTGATCCTATTTGATTCCTAAGACTGTGTAGTTAACGCTGTTTAAAAAAAAAAAAAAAGTTGAGATTGTATAGCTAGCAGATATGAAGCAAAACTGACATCAGACAATAAACGGATTGCGATAAATCATACTGTGGCTATGTTATCTTATATTCGGATTTTGCAATTCAAAAACGAATCTCATTTCTAATCTGAAATGTAAATACTTTATCAGTTAGAGATATGTTTGGTGGTTTTAAATTCAAATAATGATAAAGAACTAAAAAACATAGCAATAGGTTTCTATCACATTTTAAGAGAATATGAACAGTTTAAGTGACACAAGCGTTCGTTCCTTTTCTGGCAGAGAGGTGGGGAGGGTGTTAATTTACTGTTACATATAAGTGTCTGTTCAAATGCGATGTTGTGGAAGTTATAACTGTTATCATTAGATGGGGAGAGTGAGTGAGCGAGAGAGAGAGAGAGAGAGTGAGTGTGAATAAGATAATGAAAGAGAAAGTTAGTGGGAGAGTGAAACAGAGAGAAAGAGAAAGAGACAAGATATGTAAATAATAAATTTAATTTAGTAGCAGTTATGTATGTAACATTTCATTTTATGCGGTTGGCTTATGCCTAGATACTGTAAATAAACTTGAAACTATGCAATGGGGTGGGTGTGGACATAATGTGCAAAACAACTTGTGTTCAAGAACTCCTAAGGGTGCTGCCTCTGATCATATGGAGTTAAGACTGTAGTTTGTGTTTACCTCTCATCTCACCAAGATCCGCGAAGCAGATCTTTATCTACATCCTGATAAAAAAATAAAAACGGCCACAAGCTTCGAAACAAGTTATATTTTTTTTTTTTTTATTTGTAAGTCCGAAGCGTTACAAAACTGCAAGGCAATAACAAGTCAAAGGTTTCGCGACTGATACTGTCTCCTAATACCATCCTAGGCTAAAAGTGTGTATAAAGCACATTTCTTTTGCTGTCTCCAAAAAGAGTGAGACAATCATGACATCCACGTGTGGCTTCTGCTTTTGTTTTTGTTGTCATGCGATATTTCGTTTGTGGCTGACTCAGTAGAGATCAAGTGATATATTTTGAGGATTCACAGCTAAAGTTTCAGATAGCAAGATTCACATCGGAGTGATGACTGTTTATTGACTTGTTTGTGAACACTACTTTAGATCAACATGATATAAATTGAAGTCTACCATTTTTATATTTTCTCGATAAATTCATGTGTGTGTGTGTGTGTGTGTGTGTGTGTGTGTGTGTGTGTGTATGTATGTATGTATGTATGTATGTATGTATGTATGTATGTATGTATGTATGTATGTACATGTATGTATGTATGTATGTATATATATTTGTGGTTTCTTTAGGAATGTGAAATATAAAAATAATTCTAACCAAATTTATTGTAAGTGTAATACTGGACCTTTGACAACAGAATCAACGATTACTCAGTCTTGATAAATTATCGTGCTCTGATCATCAAATCTATGAGAAACCAAAGGCGTTTTGTTTCAGTTTAAATCAAAGTTCAGTGTTTCTTAATTTTAGTTACACGGTATAGAAAAAAAGTCGGGTCTGTGAGCAAAGCTGACATTTCAACAGTGTTACTTCATAGCCATAGGGTCAATCCTCTGCCCTTGTTTGTTATCTCCAGACATACTTAACGTAATAATAGTTTATCTACCTTATTTCAAACCCTTGAGCCACACGCCACTCGCAGCTATGGGTACTGGGTAGGATAGGCTGTGGTACAAGCCTAGAGATGTGGGTGGGTGCATGGCATTGTTCTCATTCTTTGTGAAACCGCGTGGCCTACAAAATGCCTTGCCATGGATTCTGTATTATTAAAAAAAATATACGACTTTATTTACCCCGTAGAAAAATTGTTTTACAATGTCATACTATGTTATACATCTCATTCATAATACCAAGACATAGAACAATACACAACATACATGTAAATACATAATATTACAAATCAAATACATAACAAAGTCATTGCTGGTCGCCAGCGGTGCAGCGCCCTGGTTCCNCCGTGAGGAAATGGAAGTGAGTGAAGTGTCTTTCCCAAGGACACTACAACGTAACCTGCCCAGCTCGCGAGTCAAACACATAAACCTTAGACTTGAAAGTTTTCAGTTTCTGAGTACTACTCACAAACCGCACGGCCACGCTGCGGGAGGAATGTGAGCCCCATTTGTTTTTTTTTTCTTTCTGGAAACTGTTACATAATTATCTAAGGAAATGTGTCATTCGGGATTTTACCAAATTACCATGAAGGATCAATTTTAAGAAGAAAGGCCGAAAACACCTTAGATTAGACAAGTTCATGTCCCTACCGGGAATCGAACCCAGGGTCTCTCGGCTTGCAAGTCTGAACGTGCTTCCCCTCCACCACAGGAACGTTAAATCCTTAAATAACTACTGCCTGAATATTGTTCCTTAACGTTCACGTGCGAGCCTGGTGTGCACTCATGATCCTGGCATACTTCCCGAGTGCTCACACTCCCCCCCTCCTCCCCCCTCTCCCTTGCTTTTCCATGTCATGTCCTTTTGCCAACAAACAGTTCTCGATGAGTATGAGGTCAAGTTCTCGATGGGTATGAGGTCATGCTCACTTAATGTAATTATGATGTCTCATCACAGCTGCAGTTGCCATGATTAGAGTGAAAGCAGTTGAGAAGTGTGTCAGGGTCACGGATGAACACTAGGCTCACACGTGGAAGTGAGGGACCGATTCAGGCAGTCGGTATTCAATTAAATTTAATTTGCTGTGAAGTTAACGTCCCTGTGGTGTAGTGGTAGCACGTTCGATTCCTGGCACGGGGCATGAAATTTTCTTGCGTATGTTTTCTTCGGCTGTTCTTCTCAAAATTGATCCTTCACGGTAATTTGGTAAAATCCCTGGTGTACATTTCACTAAAATAATATGTAACATCTGCAAAAAAAAAAATTATCAGACTCTCACATTCCTCCCCCTTAATAACAGAATATCCAGCTTACATTTACGTTAGATTAAGGCACTCTGCCGACTGACGTAGATGATCATGGACTTTCTCTTTTGTCTGTCATCATTCTGTCTGCCTCAACAATTTCAAGTCACAACTGTGCACTTATATTTTTAAATGTTTTATTATTGAC
>JAWQUT010000196.1:967038-988420 GCA_033807755.1 Ellobium chinense | reverse complement strand
GGAGAGAGAGAGAGAGAGAGAGAGAGGAGAGAGGGCGGGATGACAAAGATAACGGGATCGACAGCAAAGCATAGTGAAACGGGTTTAGACGCATCAATTTCCAGTCACACTGTTAGATATATCTGATAGGCCTCAACTTTAGAGATTGCTGTTCCGACGTTAGACTTTTATTTTCAGTGTGATATTCACGTGCAGGGCCAGATACTTTAGATCAGGAAGTAGTATAAAATGTTTGTTTGGACGGATATGAGGAGGATCGGCTTTTGGCTAGGTGTGGGTCAGGGCTGCCACTCCTAGCAGTTTGGTTTTTCTGTCTGATCTAGTGAAACTGAGTTATTTTAGTGGTTTCATGACGCAAATACAAACAAAAATAAATGGGAACAATCTAGTGAAAAGTTGCAAGCCTGAAATATCTTTATTTTATCAATTTATTTTGGTATTTTTGTTTTACTGTTTAGGCAAATGATAATACTGATTCCTGATTTATATAATAATAATAATAATAATAATAATAATACATAGCATTTATATAGCGTTCATCCCTGTACATACAGACTCTGAGCCCTTACTACTCTCTGTACACATATAATGCAATACAGATGTTAAAAAAAGATATGACTAACAAAATTTAGCGTCGATGACATGACAGCACTGTCGTGTAAGTAGTGCGCCAGGGTTGATCACTCAGCTACCTCTCAAATGCCTGATTGTCGCGGTTAGTGAATAACACAATGACCTTAATACTGAAGCACACAGACATTTATTTACAACACTAGCACAAAAGAGCCAACAAGGCTTAGGAAACAATCGTTAATGCTACCCGACACTTTAAACTTCGCATTACACACCCTCACACACTCACGCCCTTAAATATATTTCCGCATGGAACTTCAAAAGACAGCAGCAAACGCCCAGGACGATAGAACGAGGAAAGGGAAAGACATGTGTATGCAAACCATACACGAAAAAACAAACCAGAAAAGTAACAACCTGCTAACTAAACTATAGCTTAAATTCAGCCTAATCATTCCCCACAGCACAAACAACTGGTATTTTAAATACGTTCTTAGCGTCCAGAAAATTGACCACCAAAAAAAAAAAATGTTCCATATATCTATATTAATAAAACGCTTCAGCCAAATTTGTGTCACAGATTTCGTCTTGTGTAATATATTATTATACATGTAGGTCAAAGTCTTGTAGTCTCTCCGCCAGGCCTGAGGAGATTTTACTTTTTTTTTCCTTTCCCGCTGTTGTTTGCTCATTTCATATCTCTAGACTAGACCAGTCATTTATCTTTACCTCTAAAAGTTGTAATATGTACAGTACATAATGCACTTAAATAACTTGTTTCTGTTAAGTCTCAAATACAGTTTAAGAAGGTTTAAAATTAGTCTTGTGACTTCTAGCAAAATTTGGCCTTAGAATCTAGTAAAAGAACAAAAGGCAGAGTGGCTGTGTGTGGGTGAGGGTGCGGATGGAATTACAGAGACGTCCAGGAAGCTATGTCACATGTGGCTGGGAGTGGGGCAATGCAGGGCTATCTCTCAGGGGAAAATTTCGCTTTCTCACAAAGGTCATCGTTCGGCTTTTTTACTTCCTGATACTCAGAGAAAGCCGGGCGCCATACCCAGACCTTGATTTTAGGTGCTCTTCTACTGCTGCTGCTGTTGTTGCTGCTGTTGTTGCTGTTTTGGTAATGTTGTTGTTGCTGTTGTTGTTGTTGTTGTTGTTGTTGTTGTTGTTACCAGGTGTCGAAACTGGTAGGGCTCGTACCCAAGGATTTGCCTGTTCTGCTCCACAGCCTTGCCAGATGCATATCTGGGCTATGATGTTATCTAAATAAATAAAGAGAACTCTACCTCTCTCACTCACAGGCATTCACAAACATTTCTAAATCTAGTGCGTATCGATCCGTGGAAATATAAGGAAAGGTTTGAGCATGTAGATCTTTTGGAGGTTTATACATTGTTGATATAGTGTAGTCCAGTCCAGCAGCCGAGAACAACATAATAGCTTTTCAGAGAACATGACGTTTACACACACACACACACACACACACACACAACACACACACACACACACACACACACACACACACACACACACACACACACACAGACGCGCGCGCGCGCGCGCAAGCACGCACGCACACGTACACACACAGAGAAAGAAAAAGACGCCATTTCCTTTGTTCTGAGTGTGTGTTCAGAGAAAGCACTGCCCGTGCTTCAAAATACATGCTTGAAAGAAGGTACAGAACCATATGATACAGACAATTCTCTGGATTCGCAGAGCTGATGAGTAAGTTTGTATATTGTAAGTATAGTATAGAAATAAACTCATTTCTTTGTTCTCTATACCTTTGTCTTGCAGCACAAAAAAAAAAGAATAAAACCTCTCTTTGGTATCTATATATATATTAACCAACAACACTCTCCAGTAATAATCCTGTAACATATGAAAACGCCAACGTGTATGAAAATTGCGCCCCTCATTAACTTATTCAAGGGTTTCATGCTAAAATACTTTCCACACTCTTCCTCCAAATTGTGACACATCGAGAAATGCCCTAAAACGAAACAGATTTTGAGAATTTTGGCAGTGAAATCAGATATCAAATGTTATAGGCCTTTTAACATTGTAAACAAGGTAATTTTACCCACCCAGCAACAATTACAATAATAGCGTATATTTTAGTGGTTAAGCCTCATCTGTTCTGAGTTTTCAAAGTATTTGCACCTATCTAAGCCTTTGAAATTCATATCCAATCCCTATCCCTTCCCCTAGCCAATTTTCTGATTTTATAAGAACTATTTTAAAATAGCATACTACCCTTATGCCAGGCACTATTAGCATCTTCATGCCTATATAGTAGGATCTCATCAACTCAAAATGCCAAGGGCCAAGCTCAGAATTTCGAGTTCATGAGATAGATCTAATCTAGAAATAGAGAGAGTAAGGGCAGGAAACTTTGCAAAGAATATGCGAAAATGCTTGAGATTAGATGTCGAGAGCTTTTATTGTAAAAAGGGGAGGCACTACCCTCTTCCAGTGACTAAATTGCGCATAACATGGTGTGCAACTTATTCCCAAGAGTCCTCTCGATTTCTAAGCAAAATTGCACACCAAAGTACAAAATGAAGTACTCCACCTTCAGGTAGGGTTAGTCATCTCAGGACAACTGTCATTTGCAATAACACCAGGCTTTTGAGATTTCACCCATGTCTCTTAGTTATCTTTATGCCTGATCCTACAGAGAGGGTTCCCCCCCCCCCCCCCCCCCCCNCCTTTACCCCTCTTCCCGGTTTTCTGGCTTATGAAGTAACTTTATATCTAGACAGGAAATCTGAGGGGAAAAAAAAAGCCCTTGCAGAATCCTGTATTAAGGTAAAAGAGAGACAACTGAAATGTGGTGTCAAACAAATGGTGCTATCCCAAATGACATAGGTCCTAATAGTGATCACCCTTGAGGGAGAAACATGCACCAGTCAGCATTTTGGTGTGCACTTTTGCATGGAAATAGAGTGCGCACTCGTAGTATTAAACTCCAAACCATTTCATGTACATTACAATCTCTGGAAGAGGGTAGTATAGATAAATGAGATAAATGACAATTAATAAACAAGTGTTCCGTGACAACCATAAACTTCAAAATAATCAAAACATGACGCCATGATGGAGAAAATAATATTAAAAACACCAGTCAGGTCCGTGCAACTGTCCTCCATAATCTCGTGACGTCGGGGAAAACATCACCAAAGTTAATGTACGATTTTGCACTTTTCGCCGTGCAATCTCCCATATCATATCTATGGCTAGGTGCGGAAAAATTGCGCACCGCATGTTCCACGCAAACTGATGAAACACAACAACATGAGATTTTGGATCTGTTTGTTTTGAACATGCTTTAGTGTGCAACTCTGACGCAACGCACTTTCGATTTGAGGTATGAGACTCCACATCAAAGTGCAAAACAGTGCATCACTTATGCGATGCTTGTATCTCGTTACGTGACCGATTACACGCCAATCCGGAGGCGCTGCATAACCACATAGATTCAAATGACAAGAAATGTGTCAGTTACTGATTGGCCAACCTAGGATCCAGTGGTTTCCAATCAACAGCTGTTGCCAGTGCAACCCTGTTCATAATTACAGTCGAACCCCATTAATCGCAGTACGGATAACCACAACTCACACTTAAGCACAAACATTTTCCACGTAATGAAATGCTATAATTCTTCATAAAAGTCTTTGGATAAATCGCAACTCCGTTTATTCATAACTTTTTGTCTATGTTCCCGAAGAGTTGCGATTATACGAAGTTGATTATACATGTATCATTAAGTTGGCAAGAAAACGTTTTTAGAAATGTGGAAAATGAATTTAAAAAAACTACCCAGGGCTTCAGGTCCACAGAATACAAAAGTTTTACAGAAGAGACATAAACCACAGTTTGACGTCAAAAATTGATTCAATTTCAATTTCAATTTCAATTTCAACTTTATTCAGAACGAACCCAGGTTACACAGTAACATATAGGTGGTCAAACATGTGAAAAAAAAAAGCAAATGCTACCGCATGCATCTAAGCAAACCACATTGTTTAGCTTCAAGCGTTGGCAACCTCATCTGTCGACAAGCCGGTGTGATTATAGTCTAAGGAATGGCCTCAGAAAGATGAGAGTTCATTATTCAGATTTAAGTAATCTATCATACAATAAAAGTTTTTTTTGTTTGTTTTGTTTTTATCATTTATAACAGTCACGTCAGCAATATCTTAAAATGTGTCCCCACAAGCTGTGACGCCCTTCCCGAGAAAAGCTGAATTAGCCGGAACTATAAGTACAGGCAAGCTCGCTTTCCGTTTGTTCATTTATCGTTCATTATCGTGCAGCTCAGAACAGAATTGGCTAATCCTGTGAATGGCTCAATATGGTTGNAGAGAAAGGGCGGAGGGGGGAGAAGAGAAGTACTTTGGACTTTTCACGAGTCATTGCGGAGCGAAGTTTTCAGAAATCAGAAAAATATTTGATGGAAATCTGTGTTGGACTTTCTGTTTCATATTCATCGAAACACTTAAAATAGTACGCATTGTGCACTGTTTGTGTATAGTACAGGCACTTAATTATCTACTGATAATCTAAATTACACTTTCACTTGCTCTTCAGCTACTTCGCAGCGCCACTGAATTACTTCGCAGCATCACTGACACTGATCGCTAAGACAGTACAAGTCAGTCGATTCAGCTTGATCGCAACTCCACAATGGCATGGAAGAAAATCGCATTTAAGCGGAGGAGCAAACAGCTGGCCTTGTTTTCTCCAGTGTCAACAATACATAGACTTTTTTTTAGGAAATGGTGCAATTAAGTGGAAAATGTCCAGTTAGCCGGATAAGTGGAATTTGCTTTATAGTGGATGCTTCCGCTGATCAAACAGACCTCGCTTGCCGGATTTCCTTCTGTGGCTTTCGAGAAAAGAAAACCGGCGTCTAGATCGAGTCCTTTCGGAAAATGAAAGACCAGGAGGTACTGTGTGCACTTTGCACGCTAAAAATCCCTTGACAAGTTTTAAAATGTAGACGATTAGACCAGGCGGCAGCTGTCCGGACAAAATTTGTAAGCATCTTGTACCCAGTGATTTTGAATAACAACCAGAATGGCGCAGGAGAGGTAATTGTGCTCACGCATTCTAGTAAAACCTTACCTCAAACAAAGAAACAAACTTTCCTTTGTTCCGAGGAAAATGGTTGAGGGGAAGGGAGCAAGGAGGTAGGCTTGGGCAAATTCACCAAAAAAGTCAGTTCAGATCGAGTTCAATTCACTAAAGGAAAATAACCCGTAGATCAAATTCAATTCAGTTCCATGAAAACTGAGCAGTTTTCAGATCAGATCAGTTCCTCTTAGTTTTTGCAGTTGGCATTTTTTGATTTCCGAGGTAAATATGAACTGAACTGACAGAAATTTAGGTAGAAAATAAAATTTCAGATTAAACACCCAAGATAGCTACCATTCAAATTCAGTAGCCGTATGCATAATCCGTACGTTAGTTAACGCCTGCGGTAACCACGGAAAACTTCCAAAGCATAAGTAGTGTTCACTGTGGTTAACGCAATACGTTAACTAACGTATGGATTATGCATATGGCCACAGATCAGTTCATTTAAAATGGCTATTAAGCACAACTGAAGCCTGCGCAAAAGCCTTATTTCTCTTATATAATTCATATAACGATACGGTCTTTGCGCACACACCCCTCGTGTTGTTCATGTGAACTGAACGTATGTTCACGAACTGCGTTCATATGATCTCAGTTCTGCCCATACATGCATGGAGAGCGAGATGATAGTTAACAATATTACGATAGGAGAGTTGGACGACAGAGGTAAGGCAATAGAAAGTACACACTGAAATGAAACATTACGATCACAAGTGTTTTAGCTGATTTTGAAATTTCAAGTGGCTTCTTGTCACTTGTTACGATTTGCCTTGTGATTGCTTTGTCTTTATCGGTCAAGGAGCATACGTATGTATGAAGATAGACTCACTGTATCAAAGAGACTATATCAATCTTTAAAGATATCTCTTAATGTGTAATGTCACTGGTATAATTGTTAAACATCTTCTAAATATCTTCATCTCTTATAAAACAGAGATGTGCTTATGAGTGTATTTTACTGTGTATACAGTGATGGTCACAAGTATTGCAATACGTGTTGCAATACTTTTGGTCATGTGTAACAGCCAGTCTTTTTCTTTTTTTTTTCTTCGTCTTCAACAAGTTTAATAAGTTTATTTGGACTCTACCCAGACCACAAAGGTGGTACATGGGCAAAGTACAATCTTCTTCTTCTCCTTCTCCTCCTCCTCCTCCTCCTCTTCCTCCTTCTTCTACTTCAATTTCTTCTTCTTCTTCTCTTCTTCCTTCTTCTTTTTTTTCTTCTTCTTTTTCTTCTCCATCATCTTCTTCTTCTCCTCCTCCTCCTCCTCTTTCTTCTCCTCCTCTTCCTTCTTCTTACTCTTCTTCTCCTCGTCTTCTTCTTCTTCTCCTCTTCCTCCTTCTTCTCCTTCTCCTTCGTCTCCTTCTCCTTCTTTTTCTTCTTCTTCCTCTTCTCCTCCTCCTTCTTCTTCTTTTTAGGTGTTCTCTCTCATGCCTTCACATTTTGCTCTACTGGTGAAAGTGATGGTCTTCNGTGTAACAGCCAGTCTTTTTCTTTTTTTTTTCTTCGTCTTCAACAAGTTTAATAAGTTTATTTGGACTCTACCCAGACCACAAATGTGGTACATGGGCAAAGTACAATCTTCTTCTTCGCCTTCTCCTCCTCCTCCTCCTCCTCTTCCTCCTTCTTCTACTTCAATTTCTTCTTCTTCTTCTCTTCTTCCTTCTTCTTTTTTTTTCTTCTTCTTTTTCTTCACCATCATCTTCTTCTTCTCCTCCTCCTCCTCTTCCTTCTTCTTCTTCTCCTCCTCCTCTTCCTTCTCCTTCTTCTCCTCCTCTTCCTTCTTCTTACTCTTCTTCTCCTCGTCTTCTTCTTCTTCTCCTCTTCCTCCTTCTTCTCCTTCTCCTTCGTCTCCTTCTCCTTCCTTTTCTTCTCCTTCTTTTTCTTCTTCTTCTTCTTTTTCTTCTCCTTCTTCTTCTTCCTCTTCTCCTCCTCCTTCTTCTTCTTTTTAGGTGTTGAATCTCATGCCTTCACATTTGCTCTACTGGTGAAAGTGATGGTCCTCTGCAGGTCCAGGAGTTTTCCCCACAATTTTGCTTGGTACTAATGGCAGGTACTTCTAACCAGTTCTCTCAGAGTCTTGTACCCTGGGCAGGAGCAGCCAGTCAAAATGAGACTTGTACTTATGTGAGCAGTCGGGAAGTGTGTTAGGGTCACGGGTGAATACTAGGCTCACACGTGGAAGTAGGAACATATTCAGGCAGTAGGTATTTAAGAATTAAATTGCTGTGAAGTTAGCGCGCCTGTAATGTAGTGGTAATACATTCAGACTTGCGAGCTGAGAGACCCTCGTTCGATTCCCGGCAGGGACAGGAAATTTCTAGTGTAGGCTTTTACCGTTCATCTTCTCAAAATTAATCATTCACAGTAATTTGGTATAGACTACTCCCTGGTGACACGCTTCCCTAAAATCTATATTAATAAAACGCTTCTGCCAAATTTGTGTCACAGATTTCTTGAGAACTACGTAACGTAAAAGCATGCGGTTTTCACCTAAATTCGTAGAAAAATACACAATAGGTAACTATACACTTCAGTCCTCTTTATTTTTTTTACCCTTTCTTTAAAAAAAAGAATGTGTATAGCAACGACATACAATCTCCGATAGATCTTTTCAATCCGCCCGATTCGCCAATCGTCAGCAAAGCCGGTCCGTGCTGTATATAAAAAGGTGGACCGGGAGATTGCCTTTCGCCACTCCTCCTTTGGTCTGGATCGTGAAAAAACCACATTTTGAGGTCGGCTTAAGGACGTTTGTGCCTGGGGTTGAACAAGGTAAAATCGGCAAAACTCCACGTCTCTTTTATTTCCGACTTTTAATTATTTTTGGATAGGGTGGTCCGATCACCCGCAGTGGTCCAACTTTTTCATAGAGTGTAATGCATTCTGCTATGATGCCTTTTGATGCGCTAGGTATTCTTTCGCCGCTGGTGCGTTGCCTGCCTGCCCATTTGTAAAATGGGGAGTTAGTCTTGTAATATATAACATGTGAAAAATTATCAGACTGAGCTCACATTCCTCCCCTTAATACTGAGTAGGATTACTATGCTGTATGCCTTCTACCCGGTTACACTTATGCCGTCAGACTTAGAACTGAGATATCAGACTGGCTGAAGTGACTGGGGCCGTTCAATATTGAATTTTTATTTCTTGCTTGGTCAAAAAAATTGGACTATCAGAGTCGATAGTAGCAGAGTATAAAATATGTCCTTTGGAAAGTTTGTGTAGAAATAATCATGTACCATGAAACCAAACAGCAAAAGTGGTGAAATTCAGTCTTGAATTTGTTAAAAAATAATTGTTGCAGACAGTGTTTCCCAACGGTTTTAGCGGATTTCATTTAGGCGGGCCTATGATCTGCAAAAGAAGGGCAAATTTTTAGCCCCTTTTCATCTAATTTAAAAGTAAAATTATGAAAAATCTAAATGAAGGACCCCCACTGTAAACAGTATATAGTGATGGCACCAGACCTGCAGACTAGCTTTGGCCTTCTCGGAACATTCCTGTGGTTCGAGGAGAAATTTTTATTGAATGGCTCAAAGATCCTTTTACAATTTGGCTCGTGCAGCCTATAAATGCCATAATGTACGGTCACTCCTGTAACAGAATGGACCTGGTTGCATTGCATTTGTTACGCAACTATTCAGTGCTTTATCATGTACGTTTATCAGTGTTGATTCGTCATTGAGTGCAACTCCTGTAATGCCGGGTAGGGTTGGGCAAGTTGACCTAAAAGGTCAGTTCAGATCAAGTTCAGTTCACCAGAGGAAAAAAACAACCTAAGATCAAGTTTTAGCTGCTTCTTCTTCTTCTCGTTCCCTTTCGATGGTTACACACGTAGACCAGTGCTCCCAATGAACTCAATTTTTGCCCACAGGTTTTCAGCGTGTCCATAAGGTTACAGACCTGTAATAGGATTGGACCCTTTTTTCCTCTATGGGCTATATTAACNGATTTTATCGGTGTCCTCTTGATGAGTGATAAACATCATGTTTTTGGTTCAGTGCTGCGTCACTGCAGTTAGTTCAAGGCTAAATATTTTCGAAACTCATTGTTCTTTTGACCGTTGACCCTGATTTGCACAGTCGGAGTACGTGATCGTATTAATAGTAGAAGCATTGTTGAAAGGTCGACTCCTCTTAACCGCAATATGCTTTATGAAGCCTTTCATTCCATCGCAACTATTCTATCAGAAAATAGTATACATGATCATATCACTATGAACACTGTCTGACAGTCAACTCCGTTTAGAAGCATTATGCTTAGTAGAAACTTTCATTTAATCGCAACTATTTAAATTTTTATAACAAAAAAACATTCTTCGTGATCGTATTAATATGCGTACTGTCGAACAGTTGTCCGCTTAACCACAATATGCTTAATGGAAGCTCTCATTTAATCGTAACTAATTTATAAAAAACATTATACCTGATCGTATTAATACAAGAACTGTAAAACAGTCTGCTTAAAAGCAATATGCTTAATAGAAACCTTCATTTAACCGCAACTGTTTTATCAGAAAACATTATATGTGATAGTATTAATATAAACACTGTCGAACATTTAGAATCCGTTAAATAGACGTATGCTTTATGGATACTTTCATTTTAACGCCACTATTTTATCACACACATTGTACGAGAATTAGAGTGGACATCATGACTATGAAGGGTAGACTAGTTGCACCAGCTACCCAGTGCCGATAGCTATAGTTAAGAGTTTGCGCATTAACGTTGGGATCTCTTACCATCAAAAGAATTACAATAGTGCGTTGGTACTGAACACAGCCTTAGTGGCGTTCAACATTGTAGAGTTCATGTAATTCTTATGATAGTAAGAGATCCTGTTGTTAATGCACAAGCTCTCAGTATTCATTGTCGTCATGGAAATGGTGGCTATAGAAATGGTGGCTATAGAAATGGTGGCTATAGAAATGGTAGCTTAAAAGATGTTGTTGCACTTTTCGCACTTCCAGTTTTTATTAAAGTCTCCAGTCTCTCTTCGTCGTTATTTCCCACTCTGCTTACTCCCCCTCCCCCTTCACTTCCCCACCTCTATCAGTAGATGACGGGCCTGCTTGCATGGCACCACCCCTACCAACCTCAGTTACCAATATACATTTATCGACAGCCAGATTTCGGTGACTTCAGTGACCTTTCTTAATCCCCCTTCGCCCCCCTCCCTCTCAACGACGACCCTGATTTTAAGAGGTGAAAAAAATGGTGATGGAGGAGCGGGGTTAATTTCGGTCCTGGTCTTCCAGCATTGATTTCTTTTATTAAAAAAAATTGTTTACGTCTATTATAAAAGTAATCTAACGATAAACAATAACTATCAAATGATAAACAATAAATATAAAAAACACTTCAAACATTTCATATCAGCTGTGTCCGTTTTCGATTTATGTGATACGCTCTTTATGAACAACACCGTTTCTCGTGATGTCCTCATGCACAAGTTTCAAAATAGCAGATCCGCTAACCCCGATAGCGTTGTTGTTTATGAGTCAGTACCATCAACCATTGCGGTTAAACAAAAACAATAAAACTTGTATTGTAATTAGATCTAGTATCTACATAGTGTGAAAGTTTTTGAATTGGACTCTCAAGTGACCTTCTCATTTTCCCATAAATTCTAGGCAAAGGAAAACATCGTATAGATCTTTTTTTTACTTGAACTTTGAAGTGGTATACTCTTTTCTATAAATTCCTGGGCACAGCGAAACATCGTATATCCTATGAAGAAAGAACTGTGACTTAAGACTGTCAACCGACGAGTCCTACCACTAACTAGCCTTTGGCTATCCCTTACAAACTTACAGTAAGTACCATTGTAGTGTAACTAGTAGGTCAGAACTCGTGCGTAGTAAAAATTAATGTGATATCATGACTTCCAGGGCTGAGCAAGTTCACCAAGAAAGTCAGTTTAGATCAAATTTAGTTCACTAAGAGCAAAAAGCCCAAGATCAAGTTTAGTTCAGCCCTATGAAAATTGAATAGTTTTCAGGTGAGATTAGTTCCCCCTTGAATTTATAGGTTTGTGACACTTATTAGAAGGGCAAATCACTCATTGTGTGCAAGCCAGTTAATCCGCTAATACATAAAATCCCCCTTTTTGGGGGCCCAGCCAACCAGTGTTAGGGTGTAGAAATACGAGCATGTCAAATGACCTGTGATTTAATTAAAGCGTCCAATTTTAAAGTTTCAGGAACAATTTGAGCCTTCTAGATAAAAACAATAAAATGTGTAGGCCTATGTATTCGCACGCGCTCAAAAAACCAGCCAAATGAAAAATTGGGGACCAAATCAGAATTTGAGGTGACCTTTGTCGAAAGATATTTGTGAAAAATTTTGCGCGTTGACCCCCTTTTTTCTTCCCGTTAAAAGATCGCACAAGAGGAGTACTTTAACCTCCAAGGAAGAAATTTCCCGAAATCACAGTGGTATATTTAGAATAACACAAAATGTTAATAGGGCCAAAAGAAGGAAAAACAATAGGTGTCAAAAACCTAGAAATTGACTTTCGGTTCTGGGTTTCGAAGTAGTGGGACTGAACTGCTGAATGTTTGGTAGAAACTTTAAGTTCAGATCAAGCACCAAAATAGCTGCAGTTTAGATCTAGATCAGTTCATCCAAAATAGCTATTAAGCTGAGATCAAGTTCACGTGAACTGAACTACTTAAGTCACCAATTGCGTTCATATGATCTCAGATCTGCCCAGTCCTGGTGACTCCCTGTTTAGGACTATCACTTGGTTAAGACAGTTTAATTCTCCTGATATCTCCTGAATATGTCATTAGATAAATGTCCTGATTATGAGAGCAACCCATTTCTACTAGATACTTCATAGTGAACAATGGAATGTTGCACAGTAGGTTTAAATATACCTAAAATGCAACTTCCAATATGGATTCATGGTGACAGAGATGATATGAAGAAAGTAATTAAGGAACTGAAGATTGCGGGTTCAAATCCCTCCAGAGGCGGGAAAAAAGTAAACAGAAGGACACTTGGGAGTCATGACCCAAGTGTGGCCCAGCCCCTTAGAGTGTCAAGAAATCAAAGGGTCGAAACACTTGTTAGACAGAGGTATCCTCTAAAGATCTTCTGTTGCCTCGCTCTCCGAGTGAGAGAGTGTCTTATTTACTTTGACAGGATCTTATGCACGGCGTTCAGATCAGAGAGAGTTTTACGCAGGCTGAGGAACCAACTTGTAAAAACCTCCACGAACTATCTATTAAAAACTAAATTTCTCCTCGAACCACAGGAATATTCCGAGATGGCTAAGACTAGTCCGTAAGTCTGGTGCCATCTGGTTTCTCCCTCCTCTTCTTTTGTGGCTCCTCTGCTGCCCGCCTGGCACCTTTAATTCTCATGATATCTCTTTTCTGCCCAAGCCTGATTGTAGTGTCTGTAAATTGGCAGGCTGGGGTTAAACATCAACGATCGAGTTGCAATTGAGCCGCGGTTCCACTCCCCAACAACTAGAGCAGCTGCAATTGCAACTCGAGGCGCTGAGACAAAGACATGCTTTGGGCAGCGAATCCACAATGTCGAGTGGAAGCTTTCGTTTGTATTTTGGGTCTTTCCCAGCAGGCACTTCTCTAACAAGTTTAACAAGTTTAACAAGTTTATTGGGAATAAGCCCAGACCACAGCCGTGGTACATGGGCAAAATACAGTATGCAACGGGACAGCACATGGACATTTTAAGCACTACAGCTACTAACATCACACATGTTCACAATGCATTGTTACAATAACGTGCATTCACAACGTTCTCATACATTTCACATTTAACAATGATATTTAACACTCACTTTTAATAATAATCATTCAGTCCTTACACATATTCTTTTCTCTTCTAGATACTTAATAGCTATATAGATGTTATTGGAATGTTTGTAACGCAACTTCAATGAATTTAGCCAATAACAAAGCTGGGTCTGTGAGCCTGGCATATACCCGATGAACAAATGGGGCGACAGTAGCATTTAAAATTGTAGAAAGTCGCCCTTCATGCGATGGAGGCTGCTGACCAATAGCCAGTGACCGATTGTAGAAGTGTGAGCAGTCAGGAAGTGTGTTAGGGTCACGGATGAACACTAGGTTCGCACGTGGAAGTAGGGACCGATTCAGGCAGTAGGTGTTTAAGAATTAAATTGCGTGTGAAGCCTGTAGTGTAGTTGGTAACACGTTCAGACTTGCAAGCTGAGAGACCCTGGTTCGATCCCCGGCAGGGACAAAAATTTATAGAGTAGATTTTTTCGGCCCTCCTTCTCAAAATTGATCATTCACAGTAATTTGGTAAAATCCCTGGTGATACACTTCCTTAAAACAATATGTAACATCTGGAAAATTATCAGACTTAAGCTCACCTTCCTCCCCCTTAAATATGTATAAGAGAAAGAATACTATGCTGTAGATGCCTTTCCACCCGGTTACAGAAGCACTAGCTGTCTGGACCAGAGGGACATCTTGCATGCTTCGGGTTGTCATCACAGCTGGTGCTATGATCGAAGTCTGCCCAAATCGCGGCAGACATGTCCTCCACCGATGTGTTGTGGGATCTCACAGCCTTCGTGAAGTAGCTTTGAAGTCTGCCGATCTTCTCCTGTTGAGAAAACAAAAGTTCAAGACAACATAAACAACATTTACTATGCTGGCCAATTCTTGCTGCCCTGTAACGGAAGAAAATCGAATTAATGGGGTAACAAGATTAGACAACAGATTTATGTATTATTCAGCGATATGTAATCTTACCAAAACCACAATGACTTACTGCCATGTACCTAAAGAAAATAAATTAGCATGGTAAACCTGATGGATTGAGACAAATGATATATGTATGTATGTATTATCCATGGCATACAATATAAAATTGCAAGAAATATACATGACAAAACCGCTTATTTTTTTCACCCACCTGTGTCAATGTTCCAGCACCTCCTCCTCCCAGAGTGACACCACGCTTTTTTTCTTCCGCAACTAAATTGCGAAGGCCAGTACCAAGTCTGAAAGAGAAAAACATTACATAAATCAGAATATTGCTACAGAAAACAATGGGGAAAAAATGTTTTCATCAGTGGGGAAGCATGTTAGATGATATGTTGTGGAAGTAATAAACAAATATAAATAGCTTTGATAGAATAGGCTATTTACCTTTTTGCCACATGGTTGACACATTTTGCCTTCTGCACTCCAATGTCCCCATAAGGCCTCATCGCAACCAGCGCGTTGTAAGTTTTGGAATCTCCATCAGAAATCATAGTGGTATATCTCATCTTGTGAGACAGAGATCTGCCCACATTACCCTAGCTGCCTCAACTTCCATGCCACCAGCAGATCCAGTGTAGTTCTGTTGGCAGTTAGGTTTGTGGGTCTCCATCCATTGATCGAACTCAGCCGAGCCTTCAAGGTTCTTGCCTTTGGTCTTGCAGAGCTGTGAAATATATGAATCATAACAGACATAATTACAAAGCTATGAATAAAATAATAGTTAAAATAATTTCAGCCACTTATAAATCAAAAAAATTTCTTCAAGTGGTGATGTCTCCTTGTTGCTACACCAAGTAAAATGTAGACGCTTATCAGCTAAAAAACAGAAGCATTGTATGATATTTACAATATCTCATGTTTTATATCAAGAGCATGCAACTTCAACCAGCAGCTAGTAATTACCCGCAAATGAATTACAGAAATATGTCAGTAATGAATGGAAAAATAATTTGAATAGAGAATAAGTATCCGATCACTAAAATTTAAGTTACCTGACAGTGCAGCGACATCACATGACTGTCAATCACCAGTCCTGACACAGCACAGATGATTGCAGCAACGCCATGGTTTGAGGTATGGCCTCTCTTGTGCCATGTGCCGTCAAAAGAAACTGCAACGTTCACATCTTCATCTGGTTCATACAACTCTCTGACAATGTCACGGGCTGTGCGGGTTCCTGTTTCCATCACTGCCAGAGCACTCTTGTGAACAACCTTCATTGCCTCCTGATGGGTCTTGATATGGATGCTTGGCATTCCTAGAATCTCACACTATTGTGAGAGGCTGGTGTCCAAATGCCGACGCTGAGAGAGGCAGCAACGAGGCTTCTGTTGACTTCTGGGGCATGAGAGGTGACTCTCCGTGATGTGTACGTAGTGCCACAGAAAGTTTCAGAGGATGTGCAAACAGAGCGGAGATTGATTGCCAGCCCCCTGCTCATCTTCTTGTCCTCTTGGAGGACAAGGTTGCCTGTCTTGCACTACCTGCATATCACTCCAGCAAAGAGTGCCTGGAGGGTCTCCAGATGAATAATTGAAAGAAGAAAAAACAATAGACGCGAATAACATTGTATACATAATGGGAGGTAACAAGGAAAAGACTATGCGGAAGCGATTTCAAGCAGTACAGTCCCTTTGACTAGAACTTGCATTTTGCGTAGGGCTTACCAGCTTATGGACTACGCGCATTTAACCCAAATGAAACAGACAATTGGGTTTGCATTGTGCTGTACTGTGCTGTGCTGAGCTGTGCTGTACTGTGCTGTGCTGAGCTGTGCTGAGCTGTGCTGTGCTGTGCTGAGCTGTGCTATGCTGCGCTGTGCTGTATTGTGCTGTTCTGTGCTGTTCTGTGCTGTGCTGTGCTGTGCTGTGCTGTGCTGTGCTGTGCTGCGCTGTGCTGTATTGTGTTGTGTTGAGTTGTGTTGTGTTGTGTTGTGTTGTGTTGTGGTAGAAAGGAGTGCAGGTCACCCTAGAGAAATAGTTTTGACTTGGTTTTTCTACAACTAAACAGGAATGAATAATAAATTTATTTATAACACACAATTATATTGAAGTTATTTATTATAAATCACCTCTCCAGGAAATTGCTACACAGAGAGGGGTAGGGGAAGGGAAAGAGGTGTGAGCGAGTATATGCAAGGTTCTCCCGATCAAGCCAGCAACAATACTATTATTAGAGAGAAAAGAAAACCGAATAAAAAGCAAGAAAAAGGATCTGGAACAGAAGATAAGCAAAAATATAACATTTAACCTTACTTACACAGTAAGTAGGTCTAAGAATTACATTACTAAGTGTTACAATTTCCCTTCAAGATTCAGTAATTCGTGCAGAACACATTTTTGCAAATATGGCAGAATGTTCGTTTATCTTTAAAAGTTCAGATATGATGACCACCTCAAACACAAGGCCTCCAAACTACTACACTGGAAGTCATTGTTACAGTAAACAACCTTCGTTTGCGCTTATTTTTTTTTTTTTGGTATAATATATACTGTTAAGTACAGAATCTATAGTTTCTGAATTCCATAATATAACATGTTAAAAAAAAACCCCGCCAACTTGAAGCCATGCGTACGTTAGTAAGAACTAAAAGGGAGACAATCATTAAAACTTAGAAACTGATTATTATTTACTGCAGTTGTTTCTCTTTGACCATTCTATTCATTTCGGTCACTCTCGCTGAGGAAATCCCTTTCTCTCCCTTTTCTTCACTATCTTGTCCTCTCTCCCTGTCGAAATTGCCCTTGATCGGCTGTATAGTGTATTGAAAGGGTATGTAGCATGTATTTTTATACTTTGAGAATCGAGAGAGTATTGCTTAGAGAGCGGAAATGTGTGAGAGTCTTTGAGTCGATTGTCAGTTTGTGTGGTGATAGTGGTAAGGTTGTGGTGCGGGTATAATTATGTCAACATGTTGGGGATGACTGATAGAAATACTGTATATTGAGAGAAATAAAGAGAGAGAGAGAGAGAGAGAGAGAGAGAGAGAGAGAGAGAGAGAAAGAGAGAGAAAAAGAGAGAGAATGTTTTGTTGTAAATACATGCAAACAGATTATAGGTGGGGAAAATTAAGGGACAGCGAGATAGGTAGATAGATAGATAGATAGATAGATAGATAGAGATAGATAGATAGATAGATAGATAGATAGATAGATAGATAGATAGATAGATAGAGGAGAGATTAGCGAAAGTAGGAGAGGGAGTGTTTGTTTTGTTTGTTTGTTTGTTTGTTTATTTACTTGAATTAGGCTTTAACAACTCTATTCAGCACAGCTATGACCAGACCAGAGACGAATCTCAAATCCGAGTCAGGTCGCTGACGAGAAGGGTTTTTGAAACGGATCGAAAATATACTCAAGAGGAATGATGCCGCTTTGCTGGCGAGATTCAAACCTAGGACCTTCAGTACCAAAAGGCAGGCGCTGTACCTCTCCGGTGAAAAGTAGTAAGGGAAGCCCCGCTCCTTTCCCNCAGAGACGAATCTCAAATCCGAGTCAGGTCGCTGACGAGAAGGGTTTTTGAAACGGATCGAAAATATACTCAAGAGGAATGATGCCGCTTTGCTGGCGAGATTCAAACCTAAGACCTTCAGTACCAAAAGGCAGGCGCTGTACCTCTCCGGTGAAATGTAGTAAGGGAAGCCCCGCTCCTTTCCCCCTTACCTCACTCACACACACACACACACTCACACACACACCCACCCACACACCCACACACACACACCCACACACACACCCACACAAATGGCTGATGGTGTAGAGAAAGAAGAAGAGATGAATATACAACAAGGTATAAAAATTATTTCCTGTGTATTATGGCTGCAGAGATGCCCATCTGTGGTTGAAAGTGTATCTTTATACAAAGATTTTAACGTTGTCCTTTGAATCTTATATCCATATACAAGCATTAATTTTAATATTGTCCTTTGAATGTGCTAAATCTTATACAGTCAACTTCGCTTAATCGCAACTCCTCGGAAAGGGATTGCGATTATAAACTGAATTGTATATCTATCTATTTACAAAAAAAAAATAAAAAATTACATGCTGTTATATGGGAAATTTTGTGATTAAGCCTTAATTGCAATTATGCGGATTGTAAGCAGAATCGACTGTTTTATACAGGGCTAGGGCTAAACTAAGCACCTATTGCACGCTCTCTTTTTAAGCCTTACCATACAGAACGGTGTGAAGTTAACCAAACTGCAACAGTTACGTCTAGGCTACACAGCTGAGTAGGCCTCAGAAATTCGGTCACCGCCCGCCAGATGGGACACAACGAAACCGCAGGAAATGTACGCAACCATAACAAATTTGCAGAGGTTCAACTTCGCATTACTGGGCGTGTGTAATCAATAGTAATCATATATAGGCCTACTCTATTGTGATGGGAAAGAGTGAGTGTAAATAGCAGTAATGTCATGGTCTGTGTGTGTTAGTTCTCGAAAAGTCTGAGGGGTGTCAGCTAGATGAGGAAGTGATAGATGAGTGGAAATAGTGTGCATGAGGAACATTACGCATCTTTGCAATGTAATGTACAATATTGTATAATATTGTGAAATATTGTTGGCTCTAATAAAACTTTTGAACTTGAACTATGTCGATATTCGTATTTGTCCTGTTACAATTAGGTATTTTCAGCTCCATCACGTGACCTAGGAAATCTTGCTCACACGTTGGTTTGTTTACATGCTCTGCTTATGTATGATTACTCGTCATTTATCAAAATAGCCTAGCAATCCCTAGATCACGTGGTGTAACTGACCCGTCTGAAAATACCTCATAGGCTGTATTATCTATATGTTGCTTATTTCTCAACCAAAAGCAAGGCCAAGTTCTCTTCTAAAGTAAAGACATAAACAAAAACAAAAAAAACAGAAAAAAATTAAGATTGACTAATCCGGAAATGACTGTCATTCACAGCTGTCATTCAAACCATCAGGCTCCCGTAATGAAATTTGGTTTGTTTTTTTAAATCGTTTACATTCACACCTTATCTTATCTAAAAGAATCAGTGACAGCACATTAAAAAAATGAATCTCTTAATTCTAATGATAGCCCTGTGTTTTGTGCACTACGTGACCGGACTGACCTAGATAAGTGTAACAGGCCGGATAGCAACTATACTCACTGATTATAGGCCTAGAGCAGGGATAAAAGTAAAGAAGAAGCTTAATTAATGGGACACTTCACTGATCTGAAGTCAGTCGCACGGTTCACAACGGGATGTGCATTTTGCATCGGATTTCACGAATAAAGCGCGTTATATTTACTAGACAGAAACTTTGCAGAGCGATGGTTTACTATCCCTCTGAACTTTATGGACCAAAAAAAAAAATTGAGAGCTTGTGCATTAGCGCTGGGATCTCTTGCCATCGTAAGAATTACATTTAACTCTGCAGATTGAACGCTACTAAAGATGCATTCGGCACCGATGCACTAACGTAATTCTTACAATGGCAGGTGATCCCATCGTTAATGCACAAGCTCTCAACTGATATAAAATATGAAAGCAAATACATCTATTCACAGCCATTTGTAGGCGGAGTTGCACCTTCTAAAGGTAACGATCATATTATGGCATAGCGTTAAGTCACCTCAATAAACTCTTGGGTTCTGACTCTTGTTGGGCAGGCAGTGTATCCCTTCATTCCCAGCTTCCTCGATGTCACTGACCAGTTGGACCTCTCGATTTTGGAACTCGTGTGGTTGAAAAACTCACAAATTCGTTACAGGTTTTAAAAAGCCTGGTCCGATTTGCCTCTTTGGGTCACTAAATTGTTTTCACTATGGTCACTTAGAAGAAATCCCACAGTCTGCCAGTCTACTTTCATAGTTATCAGCATTCAATGAAACTATAATGAAAATGATGTTTAAGATATAGGTCTTTTATTTCAGTTTTTATACTTACGAACGAATACACCAGAAGGAGTAAGAAAACTAATTAGTTTCCTTAACGACAAGTGTTTCACACAGACAGCCACAATAAACCCGAAGTAAATTACCCAAGATTACTTAAGATTTAATTTACAAAATCAGGAGAGAATACAAATCTAGGGCCCATTCTACATAATTTCTTACCGTCTTCCTAAGGCATAACACAACATCCTATTTTCATCCACTCCGGAGTCTGTAACCAGCAATGAACTGATTTTGAGCCATGTAAATATTTTTACAGTGTGTGTGTGTGTGTATGTGTGTGTNGAGGGGGTAGAAGGAGAGGAGAATCCTACAACAGAGACAGATCGTTCTAAAGTAGTCAACTCCAGTGAAACTCATTTTCGGTTAAAGCAAAATGGTAGTGTGGTCGCGTCATCTGATCCTTCTTTCCAAAGCAAAAAGAATGCACCAGTAAATAGAAGTTAACAGACTACATCAATCAATCATATTTTTTTTCTCTGTCAGTGGAAAAGTAGAAAGCGGAAGAAATGCTTGCTGGAGTTGTGGCTTAGATACCCGGATGACCGTGCGTACATAATCACTGAGAGTGGTCATTTATGGAATATGTATAACTCATAAATCAGATCTTCATGTGTCTTGATGGAGGTCTGAATGTAAGCGGTTAACAACATCAACAACAACAACAACAACAACAACAACAGCAGCAGCAGCAGCAGCAGCGGCAACAGCAGCAGCAAGGAGATGAAGAAAATGCTGTTTAAGGAAAGTGTTATCCCTCTCATCCATAGTACATGCACACACACACACACAGTAAGAGAGAGAGAGAGAGAGAGAGAGAGAGAGAGAGAGAAAGAGAGAGAGAGAGAGACAACAGTGCCCATCACACATAGGCCTATATATATAAATACACAGTAGTACAAAATTAAATGAAATACAAAACAAATTCATTACTTATCCCCGCAACATAACGCCGTGCATCCCTTC
>JAWQUT010000196.1:896497-911072 GCA_033807755.1 Ellobium chinense | reverse complement strand
GGCGGGGAGGGGTAGAAGGAAGGATCGGAGAAAGGGAAGGGGTTCTCTTACAGTTATGATATGGCGCATAGGAGACCATATGATGGGGGCCCAGTACGTGATTAGGGGGCCCAGTAAAGTTGCTGGGAAAGGAAGCGTGGCGGGGAGAGGGGAGAAGGGAAGAGAGAAAAGGAGGTAACAGCAATGAGCTTATGAGAGGGAAAGCTAAAACTTAGTGATGGGCTCGCACATTATCATAGCCCACACCCCTCCACTCTTCTTCTGACTACGCCACTGGGCCGGCATCTCGAATAAACTTAAGAGAGAACGTTCACCGGTGACTGTTGTAGGGTTTTGGGCTTCCTCCTTCATATTAATTGTAAATTATACTTCACACCTCCCCTGGAAACCGCAATAAATGTACCGAATGCCCCCGGTGTTAGAAGTAAAGGTGTCAAGAGAGGGAAAAAAAATCTAGTCCACAGTGAAAGGTTTATAGGTGCGTTGTACTAATATCAGGGATTCTCAAGTTCTTGTCACCCAGGGTCTCTCCTCCTTTCCGTTACAGCGAACCTGAATGTGTTGAAGTTGATAATGTAGTCGACTTCCAAAACCGCAATCTCGAGAAAATCGCAGTATATTTCAAATTAAAGAATATAAGTGAAGTCACTAATAACGGAAACATCTTGCAATGGCAACTTTTTCCTTAAGAGTGATTTTAGTGTCTATAATTGTTTTTTTTTTCTTTTTAATTATTACTTTTTCAAACTCCAGTCCATGTTTCTGGTACCTCATCCGNGGAAAGCTTGCGCTGAACAGGGCAAGCGACTACTCCATCGAGCCCTCATCTCCAAACTAGTCTTGCCCACCATGCACCAATGTTTCGATGGTTACAGTACTGACTATACAAGGTGCTTATGAGATGTGGCATTCCCCAACCACCCTTACCCCGTCCCCAACTTTTCCACCCCAACTTCACCTCGGGGATTTCTTGTTTATGACAACAGCTGTGAGTATGGCAAAGAATGGTCGTTCACAGCCTCAGAGTCGACTCTTGCATAAAATCCATTCGTTTTATAATCTCAGTTTTGCGCTATTCCTAGCAGAAAACGTGAAAACTGCCAGCGGAAAATAAGCAACGCCGCAAGTATTGCCTGTTGGTTTTTTTTTATTGTTAATCGAAACCTTTTCTTTGAGCCAGTGGAGTCGCAATATCATTAGCAGGGCTGTAGACTCGAAGTCAAATGACTTGGACTCGAGTCTGACTCGAGTCACCCGGTGACTCGACTTGACTTTACTTGCCACACTTTTGCCAATGACTTGGACTTGACTCGACTTGCTGAAATTGCGCTTGTGACTTGGACTCGACTCGACTTGCTGGAAATTCTCAAATGACTCGACTTGACTTGACTTGCTGATAGTGGTGACTTGGCACAGCTCTGATCATTAGTCTCTCGTATCACAAATCAGATTAATAAACGCTCACGCGCGCAGAAGGATGAGAGGCGCCAGTGAAGCTCCAAACACAAAAAGAAGGGGAGGGGGGGTGGAGGCTTCTGAGATGAAAGACACGTCTACGCCTTTGCATAAGATCGTTGGCCTAATGTGACAAAGGTTTGAGAATCCCTGAAAGGACCAAACGCACCTGATGACTTTGAAAATGATGGCTTCTGGCGATGAATTTCACTCCTTACGTCTTTTAGGTGGTTTGGGGGTTTTATAATGAAGAAAATGAGCTATGATTTTGAGGGCAAAGGAAAGGGAAGGGAAGGGAACGCGAAGGGGAAGGGGAAGGGAAAGGGAAGGGAAGGGAAAGGCAGGAAAGGGAAGGGAAGGAAAGGAAAGGGAAGGAAAGAAAAGGAAAGGAAAGGAAAGGAAACGAAAGGAAAGGAAACGAAAGGAAAGGAAAGGAAAGGAAAGAAAAGGAAAGGAAAAAAGGAAAGGTGGGTGAGGAACAAGGGAAGGAGGTAATGATATGATTATGGGCAATTAGGCAAGCAAGTAAGGGGGTACTTACATAAGAAACTGTACATTTTCTAAGATAGGTAAGCGGGTAGGTAAACAGGTGGTTAGTAGTTGCATAGAGTTGGTATATTGTTTCGTAGACAGGTGGGTAGGCACTCAGCACAAAATGTTGGCTGAGAATGTGTATAACAGGCGCATGGACATTTACTCATGAGAATATTATGAACAGAGAGAGAAGGATAAATGGGATTGATGAAAAGAGAGAGTTGGGGGAATCAAACAGTGTAAATTAGAAAAAAATCAAAAGATTGATAGAAAGAATTTCTAGTATGGTCAATATACATATGTTTACAAGTCTCGGTGAGTACATAAGCGTGTGTGTGCGTATGTGGGTGTGTGTCCATGAGTGAGTGAGAGTGAGTGAGTGAGTGAGTGAGTGTGTGTGTGTGTGTGTGTGTGTGTGTGTGTGTGTATGTGTGTGTGTGTGTGAGAGAGAGAGACAGACAGACAGACAGACAGACAGACAGAGAGAGAAGAGATTGAGAGAAGAGGAAGAGAGAGAATAATGACGTGCACAAAGACAGAGGGTCAGCTAGACATGCACCTAACAGGCATACAAGCATCTGAAGAATGTAGAAGCATGCAAACAGGAAGAGAGAAAGAGAGAGAGAGAGAAGAAAAAGCAAGAACATCAAGAAGAAAAGAAAAATGAACACAGCCCCCACAGAACGGTAAAGAAACTTTGCTAGAGGCCAACGTCCTTGGAAAACATTCCTCTTGTTTGCTACGGAACGTCAGAGTCAAAGGGAATTTTAAAACAATTACGGTGACTACACAGAATTGCATCTCAAGAATGTCCCCTACCTTGGCATGCAAATAGCCACACAGGAAGAAATATTATAATGTAAAAAAAAAAAAATTATGGCAGTAAGTGGAACAATCAAATTACAGTGGAGGGATTTCGCAAAAAAAAAAATGACCCTCACTGAGCTTATGCCCCTTACCTTAGCTCCTCCCCCCCCCCCCACGCCTCCATTGCCAAAACATTTTAAACGACAAACACACAATAAACAAAGACCTCTGTGACCTGCATTTGAAGAATTTCCGGGCATACTTAGATCTACTTTCAAACAGGAGGGAGGTTCATACATAAAAAGGAGAAGAAAGACCAGATCATAGTAACGGAAAGTTGCAAAATGTGAAATATCCTCGGGCAGTGACCCCATACCTTTAACATTAAACCTAGATATCAAGAACACCCGTCAAAAATATATACGGCTACACTCAATGAACTTGAGTTCGAAGATAATTTGAGAGAATACATAAAGCTAAACAAAACGAATAACGTCCAATCACAGAGAAAAAAAAAAGAAGTCAGAAACGCGAGAGAAAGAGTAAATGAAACGAAACAACAAAATCTCCATCACAAAAAAAAAGTTCACAAGAAAAATAATCTTCCCTCAGCAACCGCTTCATATACCTTCCCACTAAAGGTTAATATCAAAGGAAACCATGAAAAAAAAAAAAAAGAAAGATCCTCAGTGACCTATGAATTGATTATTCATACAGTATTCAGAGTATTTCTTGTACATGACGTGTGATGCGTTTGCACCGACTCACCGGAAGCTGCGGTGGCTGACCTGCCTTGTTTGTAAACACGAACTGGATTCACAGCCTCTCAAGGTATAGTCTATGCGATAATCTGACAGCCAGGGCGAGCCACTGTTCAGTTTATCGTTCAGTTTTGTTTATCCGCCCAGGCACCTGTAACATTTAAAAAAAACAACAACCCGAAAGCATTTACATTTCTCGAGGCCATCCTTGGGTTCACCTTTTAAGTGCGATATTGAAGTGTCACAAAGTACGAATGGCGGTGTTTAGTGGTAGATAGAAGTCTTTTAGTGGTAGGCTATTTTAGCGAAGAGCACTGTGGGTTTAAGGCTCGCCTGGGGGATAAAAGGAACGGAGAAGCATGATGGGACGTTTCAGTAATTTGAAATCCTTTCCAAACTTCACATCTGAGCGCTGATAATATCTAGATTCATTAAAAATATGACAGAAACCTGCAGTTAAAAATGTGAGTTATGTATGTAAGTTCTCAAAATCTAACTGGTTTAGGGGCATGTTTCTTTGTGTCAAAATTTGGAGGAAAAGCTAAGCAACATGTTTGGAAAGTATTTTGGCTTGGGACCCCTGGATAAATTAATGAGAGGTGTAAAACCTTATATCGCCAACAGTGAAGAAAAACACCAACAAACATTGGCATCTTCATACCTAGATGGCACCAATATATAATTGTGCTCATAAAGCACAAGATAATCTTGCTCACCTACTCGTAGTTCCCGCCAAACGAGGAGAAGGCGTCAGTCATCACGCATTTTGATTAATCAAACGAGATAACGTAGCGCCAAGCTCATTGGCAGTTTCATTAATTTAGCCCTCGGGCCGAGGCTTTGAGGGTCAAAGATCAAAGGTCGCCACACACATAAAAATTAAACACACGTGTAACCTAAATCGCACGTCCCTTCTCATTGCACGACCGTTCCTAATCCAGCTCGTGAGCAGCGCTTCGCGGAGCCTAATGCGGCAGTGCGCCATCTTTTGATCTTGCCAATTAGATCGCCTCAGGAGGCGGCGTCGAGTTTCCCGCATTTTGAAACTGTTACTGCGATATCTCATTACCTCCCCTTGTGGTAACTATTACATGGGTTATGCCCCCTTACTAATGGATAATGTGATTTGACGTCTGGTGAGTAATGCGCACACAGCACTGAAAACAAAATCTTTGTTTTTGGATATTTTGATGAATTACAGGTGAAAGACAGGATATTTTGTTAGCCCAAAAATAACGTTGGGCATGCTGTTAACAACGGTTCTGGTAGTGGTAGGCATGCAGTTCCAACCAATCAAATGAGATCCGTTGTAATTTAGGTTGGTAAATAATATATAAAAGATAAAGAAGAAGGAATGTGAGTGAAAATGAGAGAGAGAGAGCGAGAGAGAGAGAGAGAGAGAGAGAGAGAGAGAGAGAGAGAGAGAGAGAGAAATAGAGAGAGGCGGGAACAAAATGAGGGAAGACAAGAAGAAAGCGAGGAAGACAAAGAGAAAGAGAGAAAGAAGGTAATAGGTTGAGTATGGAGGAGTGCCAACGTGGCGGTAGNCGCTCTCGGAGGCAGGTCCAGGGAGGGGTTTGAGAATGGGGAGGGAGAGGGGGGAGAGGGGGGAAGGGAGGGAAGGAGAGAACGGCAAGGGAGTGGAGTAAGCCTTGAGCTGATCCCGATGCAGCTCGCTCTCTCCACAAGTAAACCTTTGTCCGCAAAAAAAAAAAAAAGTGATAGAGAGAGACTGCGTTAAGGCGAAATCAAGCACAGTATCTTTTAGCTTCTTTGAATACCCTTGTCCCTTTAACACTCTCCACGACTTACAAATAAGTCATCAGCGGCGATGAAAGAAATCTATTAACTCGTTATTGTCAATTTCCCCTCATTCACAGACTCCACCCTTCCATCTAACTACAGTGGACGGGAGAGTTATTCAACATCTAATACACCCTCGTGACTTCTCAGCCACGACTTTTAGACCATGTGGACCAATGTAGACGAGAACATTGATCACCTCCTTTATTGCCTCTCTGCGTTGTTGCCACTATAGAAATGTGCTTTTCTCGCACGATGAGAGTTATTTTTTTTCTTTCCTATGAGAAGATGAAGCAAATTGAATGGACAAAATATAATAATTTCACAGTTAAAATGAAGAAAATCAGACGAATTACTTATTTTACCCTGAATAGCATGATTTTCCACAAAAACTTACTAAGAGCGATTTTCCCCAAAACTAAAGTTTCCGCTTACCCTACCGTTGGGCTAAAATCCCTGCGAGTGGCAACACGGCTTCTATGAGACTGTCACGATACACAGTGGGCAGGTATCGATAACGATACCCTGACAGGTATGGATGTAATCGAGTACCGATATCTTGAGAAGCTTAAAATATTTTTTTTCTACATACATGTAGTTAAGAAAAAAAAAAAGAAAAATTGTAGCTAATACACGAACTATTAATGCGCTTCATAGTAATACAGTAACTTACTTTATAATTCTGGTATTTATGCTCATGCCGACTCACGTATATTTATTCTATCATCCAAGCGGACCAAAATGAAGCCAGGACTTTCTTAATGTCTTGGAGGGTGGGGAGAAGGCATACCGTTGCCATCACAGTCATTAGCATTCTGACAATATATTTCACTGCCTATGGCCAGATATCCATTTGACAGAGGGTCGGACTGACAAAAATGTAAATGAAATACTACCTCAAGGCATTTACAACACGACCACGGTCGAGAATCAAACCCACGCCAGTTAGCTCTTGAGTCCAACGTTGAAACCATTAGTTCCGCTCCTCTAAAAAAATGAAATGAACTTGGCCTGGCTGATTTCCACGTACATCTTGTTTTTCAAGTGGCAAGTCGCATCAGGTACATAATACATCAGAGAACAGAGCTGGCTGTTCCTCTGGGTCTTTCCAGCAGCAGCTGCGACAACAACAACAACAACAAAAACAACAACAACAACAACAACAACAACAACAACAACAACAACAACAACGACGACGACGATAGTGAATTCGAATGAAACCAAATCCACTTTTATGAAAAGCTGCCAAAATAAAATCCATGTGGATGAACTATATAAAGCCAACGCCCATTTTTCATCTATTTCACATCTCTATTTTCCAAACACAACACATGTTGACCATTAACTATGATCATATACACAGTCACTCACACTTCGAGCCTCACTCTCAGGCCATAGAAAATTCGGAACTATTTTGTCCTGGCTGACTGGTACGGATCGGAGAGGTGAAATGTGAGTACGAGTACCCTTTCATGTATCGACTACGACTCCTCCCGAAAGACTCGGTATCAGTATCGACACCCAGACCCAAGGTATTGCAATAGTCACAACAATCTTCTGTTACGACTTCCTCTCTGTCTATCTGTCACCGTCCATCCTACCGTACATGTTCTCATTTCCGATCTCGAAGGCTGGGTAGGAGATTCACACGTCCGATAGCCGAAGGGATAAAAAGACGAAATCTTAATTGAATCACACCTTCATTTCCTCAGTGACATGTCCGCCCGACTGACTCCGTCTTATAGCAGTCTGTTTTACAGCACGTTTTCCTTTAATCACAACGCTTTTCAGTAAACAGTTTGCATGCATGTACAGTGGGACTTTGAGAACTCGAACATCAGGGGCCCCTTCGCAAACATTTTGAATCTCTGAGGTATTCTGGTAGTGGAGGTAAATAAAAATATCGCAATATAATTATTAGAGAAAAGGAGCGAAGCTTTGCAATGGGTGAGTTGGTGAGGAGTATGTGTATTTNGAGGGGCGGGGATTCAAGTATGTGAGGTTCATGATAGAGACGTTCTACTGTTTGAAAGCTACTCCATCAATGAACATATTCTAGAAGCAAATTTTGCATCCTAAAGCTACGCTATCCGATCGTATCGTCATGGACACTGCCCTGACACTCCTTACCGTCGTTTTCAGACGGACCGTAAGTTAGTGATCTGCAAAGTTTCTATGTAGGACAGGGTGTGAAGCACGCTCCTGAATTCAAAATAAACAAAGTGTTCCATCACTCTTCTCCACTCTTGTCCTTCTGTACCCCTGGGTAGACGTATATTCGCACCTTCGCTTAATCGCAACTTCATGAATGCCCCCATTGAGGGTTGTTTTTAAATGAAGCCTGTTGCGCTATAATACCCACTTCGTGATGTCGCCAGGTTTTTCTCAAGATGCTGAAACAGATCTCCCGTCAGTTCACACTATTGAACGAGGGCTCACTCGTAATACGAGTCCCGTGTGAGCTTTAACCCTTAGTAATAGCTGTTTACTTTATCAGTAATAGACCTGGTCTAAACCCGCACTTTTAACGGCTTCAAAGCAGATAGTATCTCGTATTTCTCGCAGATTTTTAAGTTCTTTTTCATTGAATGAGTTTGGCACACATTGCACAATCACTGTGTGGGCAGAAATTAAAAAGGAAAAAAAATTGAACTAATTTTCCCAGGTTATGAGATATCCCCCCTTTTTTTTTTTGTCCTGAGGTGCATTACCCATTCACGTTAATTACCCTTAAATTACGTCTAGAATAATAATAGCTGTGGAAGTAGGGGCTAGGGATCTGGGTGAGCACTTCAGCCTATGCCCTACTCAAGTTGCTTGGAATACGAGAAAGGCCACGATCACATATCCTGAAGGATGTGGCTGAGATTGTGAAAAAGCACTCAGCAAGGATATGGACCAAGCGAAGCGAACAGTGGAATTTTACACAGTGAATTTAAATGTATTCCAAAATTGTCAATTTTAGCATGGCTTCTCTGTGGCCAAGAGGATAACGCAGACGAGAATTTAAAAAAAAAATGTGGCTGCGGATTCGAATCCCAGCTATGCAAAGGATCCCCTCAGATACCTGAACAGATCAGAGCAGGTTACCGTCATTCGATTGAGAACTTCAGCTGTAGACTAAACAAGCATTTACATAAGATAGGCATAAGCAGCTTACTCTCTGCCAGTGCCTGCCGGCAGACCAGACACCATAACATGTTTTGCAGGATTGCCCTCTCCTGGCAGAACTATTGACTATGAGACAAAGTTATGAGGGAACTGCACAGAACTGTGACTAACCAACCCGTTCATGATCCATAGTGGTCTGCTAGCATGACCAGAAGGCGCTGAAGAAAAAGAACGTGAGTGTGGCCCAGCCTCTCTAGAGTGTCAGGAAATCAAAGGGCTGGAATACTTGTTAGACCGGGGTATTTTTCCATTTATATTATTTCTTCTGTTGACTTGCTCTCTGAATTAGAGAATTTCCTATCCTTAGGGATTAAATTTCCAGGTACTGTATCTTGGAATATTTGTCTTACATTTTATTCCACTTTCCCTAGAAAGGCACAAAATAGCCATAATCATGCTGGCGCGCTATAAAATCCTATTTGAAAGAAACATTTCGATTCTACTCACTTGGAAGCACATTACATTTAATGTCACATTTTGGGTCACAGTCGCTTGCACATTTTTTTACTTTCCTCTTGCATTTTGCACTTCTTATAGATGTGGACAAAACATGGAGGTGTTCTTTATAGCTCCATGGGACAAAATTACTTTACAAGTGCGCCAAATGAATGTCTCTAAGGGGCATTAATGAGGACAAGAAATTTCTGGTCACAGTCCCAGTTACATAATGACAGACTAAAACCAGCGCATCATAATGTTCTCCACTCTCTCATGTTTCCCATCACCAGCTGCGCCTTTGACCGTGAATGCGGAGCGTGCAAGGCAACACCAGCCCGGATAATTGCTGTTTAGGTTTCCATCAAGTGAGGGATCATTCAAGACCCCAGTCGTGCACAAAGTGAGCTTGGTGCTTGTTTCAGTGCTTTGATCTTCGCAATTAACTCACACAGGTCCGAGTTCCCCATCCCGGGATGGCCAAATTGGGGTATGGTAACTGTTATCACGGTGGCCTCCCTTGTGGTCATCATTACAGGGGATTATCGCCCTTCCCACGGCTCATGCTAGTTATTCAAGCCATTACTTTTGGGCTACGTGTCCGGACAACAGCGTTGCTCTTGTCAGGTTATAATGATTTGAAGAACTCTGAACTAAAAGTTCCCAAAAATTTGCCTGCCAAAATATGTGATCTTTCTAGGATGCATTTCTGAGTGATTTTAATTTCAGTTACGTGCTTGGTGATTTTCAATATTTAATTCAATATAATGGTTATTGAAGACTAGATTCGCCATTTAACTAAAAATATTCACTCTTGCCCGCAAGGTCGCTGATGTATACAAGAACGATCGATCGGCTTTGGTAACTTCGACAATACTACAGTCGGATGGCAGTTTGAGGCAGAAATTAAAGTACCAGTTTTTAAAGTTTTTAGATAGCTTCAAAGTCATGGTGTGTTTTTTTTTCTTCATTTATTTCTTAGTGTCACTATAACCCACCATCAAACACTGCTGAGAATTTCAAACCACCAAAAAGTCAAAATCAGACAGATCAAACCGCCACGGCATAGTAAGATGGCTGATCTTGGCGGTAAACTAGCCAACCTAACACGTCTGCAGGACAAATGATCACGGTTACGATGGTAAGGCAAGTGATTCCACACCCCCATGATGTAAATAAAATAAACAAGGTGTGTTTAGGAGTAACACAATACGGGGTTCTCAGGGCGCCCGTAAATTCGCTCTAATTAGAGACCACTATTACTGTGTCCGAACCTTTTGATCCGGGCGACTGAGGGCGTCCTGCTGGGCCCTGTTAGCCCAGGAAGATTGGATTCTGTCCACAGGAGGGCGCACAACCCGTCAGCCCCATGGGGAAGGGGCGGAGATAGTTTATTGTTGTGTTTAGAGTAGGTATTCTATGCTTTCCAGGGGATTTGTGGTAACAATTACCGTCTGTTACGCCTCTGATTCACGCCAGACTCCGAGGGTTTTTTACTAGAGGGCGAAAAGGATAGATTTCGTGGCAGAAATTTGTCCCACTGGCGGGAAAATTGCGATGAGATTTGGCTTTACTAAGCTGAAAAGGCAAGGTCAAATAATTTTGTTACTCAGAAAGTGTCCCTTTCATAGGAAAACCCCGCACAGTGTGTGACTTTTTTTTTTTTTGCCGCTTTCGCTAAAAGAAAAAGGTCATTTTGAGCTAGGCCTAGATCTGTGTAAAGGCCTTTCGCAGACACTTATCTATTAGTAGATGGCTGCATCTGTAGCCGGCATACTATTCCTTCCGCCAATCAGCGAACGTACATATGGGGGTGTGTCAATTTTTCGACTTTGTTTCAAATTTTCCCGGGCTTTCGGAGTTTGATTCCAGGCCCTAACCAATAGCTAAGGGCCTTGGGAAAGCCCCCAGGATATTGCCCCTAAATCATGCATAAACCTAAATCTAAATTTAAAGCATGCTTACGCCGTTTGAAATTGGAACCGCGTACATTTGACTGTTTGACATCCTTCATGGGCATTATTATGGAACTCTCTCACTTGGAACATGGTTTAGAATTAGAGTCAGGAGTAGAGTAACAGATAGCACATCTGATAGAATTCTTAGACCACGATAAGGACTCTCCCAAGGTTGCATTTTTTCCCCTTAACTCTACCCGTAAGCCTGTCTCTATCTGAAACCAAGTACTAAGAAGGACGTTCCCGGGATATTGCCTGTGAAATTTTCCGGGGTTCCAAGTTCAACTCAAGCTCAGTGTAGTGGCATGTGCAAAAACGTAATCTTCCATTAATACATCGTCTCACGGCCATCCAGTGTTGGTTGTGACAAGAAAACTGTGGTTTAAAGTCTACCAGAAATTTAAAAACAACAAAAAAAATCCTTAATTTCCTCTTTGTTTGTACCCCCTCCTCCTCCCCCTCCCAACAAATAAAAATAAATCAGCTACGACATGGTTTTCATTCCATCATACTCGTGCTACTCTCTCAGCGTCGTCAAGCCGCGCCAGTGAACAACCTGTGCACGCACGTATTATAGATTCACACCACAGCTGCGCACTGCCGAGCGTGTCGATACACGGTGGTTTATAACACAGTATTTAGAGTAAAAGCAAATGAATGAAGAAATTTAAGTATCAGCTTATACTAATGTTTACGCATGGGTGTTTGTTTGGTTAGTCAAGCCAAGCGCTCTTACAGCAGAACACCTGACTCATATTACTCATAATTTGAAAACTGATAATTATCATACATAAAGTGACCAAGCCCAGACACAGATACCCTGTTGTCATAACCACCTCAAGAAACCGGGCGGTGTTTCCCATCCTATTCTTATTGATTTTCAAAGGGAGAGAATGAATACAGCCTGAGTTACCTCCCCCTAGGAAGTGACGTAAGATTTAAAGCTCGTCATTCCATGCCGAATCACGGAAAATGGCTGTTCTCCTTTTCAACCCGCGAGAGGTTTAAGTTTCTTCAAGTGAGGAGATTTTTGAATAGAGAAGCTGAGATCCCATACATTTAGGGTTGTTAGGTTTGCGATGAATCCAGATCGAAAAGCTCAGTGTGGTCATTCTTACTGTCCGAAGAGGTTGGCTTATTCATCTTCACGGTCACTGGATGTGAACATACATGAAAGGAGTTTTGAAATCGCTGTTCTTGCACTTTTTTTTCCCGCCTGTGGAACTGGCTGACCCAAAACTGCGTTTGTCAAGACTTGAGCTGCTGTTTCGTCATGGTTAATTGTAAAATGACGCTGTGCTCTTTAAAAAATTTTGTTTGGCTGTGATAAAAATAATAGCACCTACATCAATGAAACTTTTAAGGGAAGGCACTACCCTTATCCAGAGACTGTAATGCACATGACTTGGTGTGCAACTTATCTCCATATGTGCACTAGATTTCTATACACAATTGCACAATAAAGTGCTGAAAAGTGCATTCTTCTCCCTTAAGGGTGATGATCTTAGGACAAGTGTCATTAGCTATGGCACTANCAACCAAACAACAACACCAAAAACACACACACACAAAAGAACTTGTGGGACTCGTGGGTGCACATTTTTTATGACATAATTTACACGCCACATTTGTGTTTGTATATTAAACAAACAAACAAACAAACAAACAAACAAACAAACAAACAAACAAACAATCAGAAGACTTTACCTTTTACTTAATACGAGTATCAGTGTTTAATAAGTTTCATAATTCAAATCTGATGCAGCCAAAATTTCAAATGAGTTTTGTCCTCTCATGCCGCAAATTTCAAACATCTAGATGATATTATTATGGTCTCGGTACAGCTGAGTAGTTAAAACTCATGTCGAACACAGCATTCTTCATACCCGGCGTGGATCTAATACACTGGCCAATTTGTGCTCTTTAAAAAAAGTTAGTTTGGCTGTGACAAAAATATAGCACCTACATCAATGAAACTTTTGAGGGAAGGCACTACCCTTATCCAGAGACTGTAATGCACATGACTTGGTGTGCAACTTATCTCCATATGTGCACTAGATTTCTATACACAATTGCACAATAAAGTGCTGAAAAGTGCATTCTTCTCCCATCTTAGGACAAGTGTCATTAGCTATGGCACTAGTTGTGTGACGTCAGGTTTCACCCACGTCAGGAGACACCTTTATGCATGATCTGATGAAAGCCTTTATCGAATTTCCTATCTAGATAAATAGTTATTTCATTTAACATCAAAGGGCGTTTATAGTTTCAGATAATTCTGCGTCAAGACCAAAAAAAACAAAAAGCCTTCATAGGATCACGCATAAAGGTGTCTAAGATATGTGGGTGAAATCTGGTGTCGAACAACTGGTGTCATAGCTGATGACACTTGTTCTAAGATCCATCACCCTTGAGGGAGAAGAATGCACCATTCAGCACTTTGGTGTGCAATTTTGTATAGAAATCCAGTGCCCTCATGGGGATAAGCTGCACACCAAGTCATGTGCATTACAGTCTCTGGATAAGGATAGTGCCTTCCTTTAAGTTACACTGAATAACTAAGCAAAGCACATTATTATTTTCATCTCAATCTCACTCTATCTCTGTCTCCCTTCCTACCATGCACAGTATGTATACATAGATCCACTTTTCAGTGCATAGATCCGGGGCTGCTCGATATTCTCCGTGGAAAAAAAAAAAATCTCAAAATTTTAGCGCCTCATATTCTCTTCTTCCCTCTCCCTTCCCCTTACGAATTGCTTAGGTGCCTTTTCCTATGAGGGACCCTTTTCATTCAGTAAGAAAAGTACACCGTAGTGACCTTTCCAACAATACCCGAAAATCTTAGCAGTGGTCACCGGTGGTCAATGGACATTCTTGCTTTGATTGATGGACAGGATTGTGTAGAGTACGCGCGAAAACATTGATTGAATAGACGGCGAGTGAAGGTGAGAGTCAAAGAAATGGCGGTAAGAAGCGTACATCCAGCAACAAGAGACAGGATTTAGTGGGTAGGTTACTAGTGTAAGTAGAACTTACGACATTAGACAACCATTAGTGCTGCAACGTCTGTCTGACCCATCTCAGAGAATATTATTATTTTTTTTTTTCGTAGGGCTTAGTCTTATTTCTGTCACTTTGTCCCTTTACTGTCTAGTCTAAATGTAATACAAAACGAAGCAAATGAAAATGAAAATACGATTTTATTTACCTCGTAGGGAAAGTGTTTTACAATGTCATACAGAGTTATACGTCTCATTCATAATACAAACACGTATAACAATACGCATCATACATGTAAATACATATTATTACAAATGAAATACATAACAAAGTCATTGCTGGTCGCTGCGGTGCAGCGCCGTGGTCCCCCCAGCTCTAAAGCCAGAGTCGAGTGAGGAAATGGAAGTGAAGTCGTGTCACTACAACGTAAATCGCTCAACTCGCGAATCAAACACATAACAAACCTTAGACTTGAAAGTCCTCCGTATCTGAGCACGATTCACAAACTGCAGGGTCACGCTGTCTTTTATACATGGCTTAAAGTGTGGATGAATAGACAAGCTAATGAGTGAATGAAGCGAAATATTGAGCTAATGAGCAGGTAAATGAATTAGTATATGAATGAACGAATGAATCAATGAATCCCCC
>JAWQUT010000196.1:857322-886516 GCA_033807755.1 Ellobium chinense | reverse complement strand
CCCCACCCCCCAGGAAAAAAAATTGTTGTACTTTATGTCATCGAGTGCCACCTGAAGATTATTGTCTCTGAACCCAAATATTTTGCAATGGATCTAGTTAGCACCCTTACCCACCTTGTTCTTCCTCCTCCTCTCCCACTCCCCTCCCCCATACACACACCTTCTCCACCTTTTCTCGCCTCTCCTTTTCCCCCGTTTCTTGTCTTGTGCCATCGAATGCCACCTATGAAGGACGCTATATAGACTGAAAATGAAACAGATGAATTCTACCACAGGATGTGACTATACTATAGGTGATTCAACTGATCAAAACCAGGATTAAATTGTTACAAGTTTGCTTTATTCTCTGCTATAAAGAACTTCTACACACGAATTTCCCTCACTCACTCACTTCTAACCACATAAATCTCCACATCTAAGGCGTGTTGGTCCGTGGGAATATTTTGAAGCCTATGGCATTAAAGATCTCGGGGGACTGTTTTTTTTTTTTTCAAATTTTTAAAATCATGCTCCAACAAATGAGAACAGCATAGGTAGCGTTTCAGAGAAAGCCGTTTCTACACACAAAAATAATGCCGTTTCCTTTGTCATTTGGGTGCGTCAAGACAAGGGAAAGCACTTTCGGTACATAAAACTAAATTCTGAAAAGGAAGGACAGTACATTTTGGTACTCAACTTTCATTTGCTCACTCTACACTTGTAGTGTGTTTTCAGCACTGCAGGCTTCTCTGGGAAGCTTGTTCAAAAATATGGCTAATATAGTTTTTAGATAACATAGTTTTCCATATTCAGTTGAAACGGTGGTCATGTTATCAAGATTCTGTTCTGTAAAATACTATATATGCCTTGGTAGATCATACGTCTTATCTCCACTGTATACAAATTGATAAACTTTTGTGACATAGTTTAGCGATGTTTGGCAGTGTGATTTTATGTTGATCAAACAATGATTTTGCGCAGGCTTGAAAATGTAAAGATTTTGTCAGGGAAGAAATCCGTGGATTTCCTTACATACAGTGTAAGAGTGTCCATTCACCTTGAACAAAATAGCCCTTCGCAATATCATTACATCCTGCGTAAGGTAATAGACCTGAAACCTTACAGGAAATAATATCTATCACATCAGGAAGTTATCATCTCCTGCCAACATTTTCCATCCATCACAATACCATAGTACTTCCGGACAATGGCCGACCAATAATGCAGGTCATGTAAAGGGCCGGTTACTCTATGGGCGTTGATTGGGGGACAATGCATTGACACGAAAATTGAGTCACGTCCCTTTTCAGCGCCGTGTCAACTCACACCCTCGTTATGGACTGTGACACTACCGGGGACGCAGGGGGAGATAAGGATGGCCATAATGTACCCAGTCGTGGTTCACGCCCTTTATTTGTGTTGAAGAATAGGAAAACCAAACGGTTAGTCTATTTTGGCACGTTTGTTTCAGTACAATAACCACAGAATAATGAGAGATACTTGTTGCAGTGTTCATAGTTAATAGACAGGACAGGACAGTTCTTCCTGTTTATGATGACCGGTCAGACAAGAGACACAGTTCAATGTGGCCGTTGGAGATAGCCTGTCCACATTTTTACTTCTTCTTCCTCTTCTGCTTCTTTTTCAGCATCTTCTTCTTCTTCTTTATATTAGCACTAACGTCAGATGACTCTGACCACATCTCCTTCCTACGGGTTTGGTACTCTGGTGAGCTCACGGAATGTCTGTTGCTCCTGACTGCAAGAGCATTCAGGCCACTCCGTCCTGACTCTCAGTAGAAGCGAGCATATGTACAGCATGTACATTAGAGCGTACAGTTTCCTGTTCTCAATCTGAAAATCGAAAGTCATGGCAGTTTCAATATTGTTTAATGTGAGCGAGTCCAGTCAGCGAGCATCATCCGTCAAAATCGTGATCTATAAGAATCCAAGTACAGCTGAAGCAGCGTTGCACACCAATGCATGTTCGATTTAACATAAAAAATTTCACGCCAAATTTCAAACTAGTGCATTAGTTATGTTGTTGTTTTTGTTATAGTCACGTGACCAAACCAGCCTACATCTTGAAGTCCTATATAGACCTCACTGTAGACAATACTGTTTACAGTTCTATATAATATGTTTTTTTCAGATCACATTCTGACTAAGCGATGTTCGCTCTAACCCAACAAACTTGCAGTATATTTTCTTTGGATGAGCAGTTGCCCAGGGTGTGTCACAAGAGGGCGTGATGTTGTCAGGGGTTAGTCCATTAAGGATCTCCTCCCACCAATTTGGACAGAGCGATTTCTTTTGACCCTCAGGTCCACACGGACGGCCTCTATCGCTGGCTCTGTACTGCGAGGGTCCCAGGTCTGAACGACCGTTTTGTGCTTATCTTTCCCGTATCGTGGGAACTTCATTAGTGTCATCGGCCAAATTACCCTCGGGTTGGGGATAATGTTACTCTAGGCGTGTTCACGAGAGAGATGAGCATGTACTCATGTACATAATAATATAATTACTCATTAGAGAGCTTTTGTTATCAAGTTCGGGTCTCAAATACGGATCGTCATGGCTGAGATGGGCATGCTCATCCTATATGACATTTTGTAGGGTTATGATCGGGGGACGGAAAATTGAGCAGGTTTTATCCTGTTATGCATCGGATTACTCAATAAGCCGCTCTTCCTATGTACGGTAAACTGAGCAGGTTTTTGAGTGTGGTATCGATTATGAGATAGCTGTGGTCGAATCAGAATCCCAACCTCGACCATGATTAGCTGATTGAGTGTTCACTGAAAACCGTTCAAGTAGTAGACTTCTCTAGGGAGCTTACGGAAAAAAAAAACAACAACAACAAACTCAGTTCATACCTTACGATGCGGGTTAGAATGCGGGAATACTCGATACCGAAAATCCCTTCGCAATTTTCCAACAGGTTTTGGAAAACTCCTTTGAACTTTTTGACGATAAGATTAAAAACCTGTCCAGTTTTCCGCTGCCCTTATGATCTTATTGTATATTACGAACTTGACTAGATGTGAAATTCACACCTGATTCCAAATTGCAACCGCAAATGATGGTAACACCAAGGAAATGCCGTTTTATTATGTGCGTGTCTATCTCTATCATGACGGCCCATGACAGATCCGAGCTTGAAAATAAAAACGTTCTATTATCTACTTAGGGCCACATCGAGAGCATAACAATGCTGTCGAAATGGACCCGGCGACCACCTCCTAATGGCGACCACCTCCTAATGGCGACCACCTCCTAATGGCCACCAAACCCTAAGACGACCACTAGCTAAATGGCCAAACATTGAGAAACGACCATTCATTTTCCGATATACNGTGTTCACGAGAGAGATGAGCATGTACTCATGTACATAATAATATAATTACTCATTAGAGAGCTTTTGTTCTCAAGTTCGGATCTCAAATACGGATCGTCATGGCTGAGATGGGCATGCTCATCTATATGACATTTTGTAGGGTTATGATCGGGTGACGGAAAATTGAGCAGGTTTTATCCTGTTATGGAACGGATTACTCAATAAGCCGCCCTTCCTATGTACGGTAAATTGAGCAGGTTTTTGAGTGTGGTATCGATTATGAGGTAGTTGTGGTCGAATCAGAATCCCAACCTCGACCATGTTTAGCTGATTGAGTGTTCACTGAAAACTGTTCAAGTAGTAGACCTCTCTAGGGAGCTTACGGGAAAAAAAAAAACAACTCAGTTCATACCTTACGATGCGGGTTAGAATGCGGGAATACTCGATACCGAAAATCCCTGCGCAATTTTCCAACAGGTTTTGGAAAACTCCTTTGAACTTTTTGACATTAGGATTAAAAACCTGCCCAATTTTCCGCTGCCCTTATGATCTTATTGTACATTACGAACTAGATGTGAAATTCACACCTGATTCCAAATTGCAACCGCAAATGATGGTAACACCAGGAAATGCCGTTTTATTATGTGCGTGTCTATCTCTGTCATGACGGCCCATGACAGATCCGAGCTTGAAAATAAAAACGTTCTATTATCTACTTAGGGCCACATCGAGAGCATAACGATGCAGTCGAAATGGGCCCGGCGAACACCTCCTAAAGACGACCACCCCCTAATGACGACCACTAGCTGAATGGCCAGACATTGAGAAACGACCATTCATTTTCCGATATACACCATCGTTTTGATCTCGATATATGAGCGAGACGCCAGAATAAATGCGACTGCCAAGTCATCAATACTCATCACCTCGGGGGAGATCCAAAATAACCGCATTGCAATAGAAAACATTATTTTATCCATCACAGAGGTTTCAGTAATACAAATTCATGCGTGGATGCCCCGCCCCCCCACTCCCCCAAATAAATAACTTCTCCGCCAAATCACCGCAGATTTTTTTGATCGCATCAATGTTTGTCTCCGGGTCACAAGTTATGGCCTCAAATTAAATTTCCAGGATACCCGCACTTCACCGTGCGAAACACCTGACCCTTAGTATCCTGACAAGCTGTCGTAGCTTTTTCATAAGCAGATTACAAATACCGCACATGTTACCGGGTAGCCACGGACCTTCCGTCCCTGATAAGGACCGTGCACCATGTCGGGTAATGCACGTGCACCGGAGGGCAGATGTCGGGCTCATCCTCTTGTTTGGCGACTGTCAAATTAGTTTCGTTAAAAACTCGGAGTTGTTAGTGTCGGAGTGTGGAAACGAAGCAAACTATCATGGCATCTGTTACCTTGTTGTAGTCCGCCTCTTTTGTCTTCCGGAGTTCAAGACTAATCCCACACCGCAGGCTGTACGGTTTCTGCAAAATAGTATTTTTTTTCTCTCTACGGGGAGCTGTCATATGACTGTTTGTCTTCGACAGATAACAATTTTTCAGTTGTCGGCCAATAACTGCATTTCTGAATTTTCTTTTTGTATATCGTACATTTTCAAAAAACAAACAGTACTTGGTGTTCCAAATTTTAGCTAACGTATCTCCTCTAGTGCCCAAACCCTCCATGTTGGTGCCATATGCAGAAAAATCGTGCCCAAACCCTCCATGTGCCATATGCAGAAAAATCGTGCCCAAACCCTCCATGTTGGTGCCATATGCAGAAAAATCGTAAGTTCCGAGAGACATAAAAAAAAATACGTTTTTATTTCAGAACGAGCCAATAATCAGCGCTGCAATGTTAATCTGATAGTATGAATACAAAAAAAAAACCAAACAAAACGTTTACCACCAACATATTGTGACGTGAATATTTTAAATAATCATGACATGTGGAAAAGTGCTACTAAAAGACTTAAATATACTGCGTTACTTATAATGAACACTTCTGATGTTTTGAGAGTTTCCCGTGATAACTGCAGTGCGTTAAATAACGTAAGCGTCATGCATACGGCCACATGTTTTGATTCCGAGACGATTATCAACTCCGTCGTCACTACGTAGACATACTTGTACGTCCTTATCTTTACCGGTAAACTTGCGGGACTCTCTCACCGAGTGCTTTGTTAGAGTTAAGGGCAGCATAAGGTAGAAGAGTTCCGGGCTATTGCCATCAGTGCTTAAAAAAATATGACATAGTGAAAGGGCTGAAATGCCTTTGGTTGGTATGGTAAACCGTCAAATCTCGGAGTGTCAAAAGCAGGAAGTTTTAACTTGAAACGGATGTGACGATAATCGACATTAATTGGAGATGTCCATAAATTTTAGAGTCCAGATTTAATCTGCACTTATGATGGATGTCAAGGCTGAGAACACAAGCCAGGGCACCTGACAGTTCATAGATCAGGGACTCCAATATGCATTTATCGTCGAGTGCTGTCCACTCACTGGATCATCCATGCATTGTTAACATTATTGATGGCGTCCACCAATCTGCGATCTCCGTCTTGTGTCATTCGTTTTGTTCATCGTTCATGTCGTCCATTGTCAGCGTTTTGGTGACGCAGCGCATAAGTGCAATCAGCCATCTTGCTGGATGGTCCTTCATACCTCTTCATACATCCTTCAATGTGAGATCTGAGAGCGTAAACACAACATCTCTAGGAGTAACTTATAGTCACCATAGTGTGGTTTTGGTCTGAGATGTCCATGTGTCTTTGGTGCACTTGCTATGATTATGAGAGATGTCATAGTGGTCAGAGGGTCATCGCCTATGCCAGTGTGGCGTAAGCCAATGACCCTTCACCTCCTGGCGACTATGATTGTGTCACGCCCATTACCTTCCATTTACTAGCGTTTCTTAAAGGGATGAACAAGAAATTGCCTTGTCCACGCTACCACAATAAGACGACGACCACCACTTCTCATGTCAATTAGAGACGATCGGTATGTCCACTCTACTCGAAACGAACGGTTCGTGCCTTGGGAAATGGACCAAACATTACTCTGAAGCATCGTTTAGAGCCCAATTAAGATCATTTCCGTGATCTAGTTAGCTTTGAAATGGCAATTACGTGATCCACAGACTCCGGAGGAAAGTCTCTTGTGTCAACACCGGAGCGAAAATCACTGGTGACCTTTCTGTTGCATTGTTGCCGGAGCCGGGGACAATAGAATGGTTGACGTTGTTGGTGGTGTTGAGGAGGTGGAGGGAGGACAATACAGAATGGTATGCAGGCCCTGGAGCATGTTATGTCTTGTTCCGAGCCCTGGTCAGCTATGGTCACTATTTCGTCTTGCTCACGATAGACATCTCCCTTAAGGCAATCCAGCGACTGGGTACGTTTTCTCAATTGCAACACCCTTTTTAAAAGAGATTTGTTCTCTATGCTGAACGAAGACTAACAACACAGGGGAAGATCATAATTGTCAGTGGCATGAAAAAGAGCAGAGGAACTGATCTTTCCTTAATAAGTGAAAAAAAAAAGTTTTCCACGTAGCTAATTTAGGCTAGCTGAGGCCTTCACAGATCTCCAAGTGACTAAATAACACTTATCATTATGGTTGTTGTGATGCACGATTGGAAACAGAAATACAAAGTAAACAAAAAGTGGACGGTGCTGGCCTTTTTTCGCCATAAAAATACAGAGGCCTCAGCCGGCCTAGTTTAGCCACGTGGAAAGCTTCTGGCATTTTTTAAAGAATGAAGCTTTTTCGGAAAGGTCAATTAAATAATACTTATAGACTGCTCATAAATGTATCACCTGACCTGCGGTATTTTTCAGCTTACAAAAATCCATTGATAGGGGCAGTTAGTAACAGAATCTTCTTTTCCTCCCATTCCCTAGTTTGTCTACAGCAAAGAGCATTGTCGCGGGAATCACAGCGTTGACAAATTGCCGTGTAAGTGGACATCTTGTTATCGAATGTTGAATGGACAGGAACAATCTTTTTTTTTCTTCTCCTCCTCGTCCATAGTCTCCCCAACAAAGAACGCGAGCCCCTTTCAGTCATTCATTATCTCGAGACGGAATCGACGACACGAGTCCGGTAATGGGGAAAGGTCTATGTTCGCGTAATGGCGTAGGTCAGGATTATATGACGTCCAAACAAGAATGGGCTTCAAATGAGGCAGGCAGGGCTTTCGCTATCCTTTAACTTTAAAAGGCTGGTGAAGGTTGGTAAATGGGACTGAAAAAGTAAAGCTCTTTCTGAGCTCAGATATTAGAGACTAACACGCTTTACTATAATACTGGAGAGCTCATTACTCTAGGAAATTAGTGAAAAGTCGTTTTACTTCCATTACTTGCAGTAAATTTTACGCTTCCTGCAAGTGTATTTTGTACCAGGGTCTTTGGAGCGAGATTCTTCGTTTATTACAATATTTCCAGCCATATCACAATGCCATAGTATTGATCATCATGAATTGCCTTGAGCTCACAAAGAGACTAAAAGCCGTCTCACAACTCTTCCTCTCCCTCACCCCTCCTCTCCCCCTCCTTTTCGGTGTCAACTGCAACGAAATCGCTCTAATACACCTTCACATGTGAACTATGGATACCGTTGTGTAGTAGGGTTCACAGCTTACACTGTGATGATATTGTCCCAGATTTGGTACACGCAGAGTTTGATAGATTTTGTACGACCAATCTTAGTGGGGCAGGGTCGACTGTCACAGTGTAGCCATTATGTTTGAAAGCTGTAAACTTGGAGGCTCAATCTTCAATATACCGAGGCGATGTAGTATAACTGACCACAAGCTACTTTTTGAGCCGTTCGAGAGTAGAGGGCTCACCAGCCCACACTACTCCAGACCCTCGCTCGCAGAAACTGTCCAAGAAGGACAGATTTCTCAATGTGAACATGGACCATTTTTGTTCTATATATATACATTGCGTCGATGATTAGGTTATAAAATCAGCTTTTCATTTGTAGATGATTTGTGGACTCGAGGCTTGGCACTGCAGAGGTAGGAGTCACGGTCCTATTAAAAATACTGTGGGCGTTGACATCAATTTGGCTCGGAGGGGACTTCAGAGCAGCGAAACTTTTTCACAGATGGACGCACATCAACTTCACAGGCGCATGTTTGCGGAAAGAAATTCCCTNCCCCACCCCCCAAAAAATGCTCATCCTTCGGTGTCAACTCCAACGAAATCGCTCTAATACATCTTCACATGTGAACTATGGATACCTTTGTGTAGTAGGGTTCACAGTTTACACTCTGGTGATGTTGTCCCAGCTTTGGTACACGCAGAGTTGATAGATTTTGTACGACCAATCTTAGTGGGGCAGGGTCGACTGTCACAGTGTAGCCATTATGTTTGAAAGCTGTAAACTTGGAGGCTCAATCTTCAATATATACCGAGCCGATGTAGTATAACTGACCACAAGCTACTTTTTGAGCGGATCGAGAGTAGGTTGCATGCCTGTAATTGTACTTTCACTTTTGGGTCCTAGAACTTAGGGGGTATATATCATCTCCCCTTTTCCCTCTTTTGGCACGCCCTGCTTCCAGTAATAAGGGCTCCAGGGGGGAAATTTTGATATCATGGGAAACTGTGTCCATTTTACTTTATTTTACCAGGCACTATTTAGCCCTGGGCTCGAACTGCCAGGTCAAGGTGTGCTCAGACGGAAGAGGAGGGGTTTGGCATTGACCAGTGAAAAATGTAGGCTCTGTTTACAAATAGTAACCAAGCTCAAAATTTCAAGGGCTTGCTAGGGTTGGGTAAGTCTTAAAATTTGGGTCACATAATGAGCTTCAATCTGGTATGGGTCTGGGTGAAAGCTAAAACTTTGGGTTCAGAGGGCAGCTCAAAATGTTAATATAGCCCATAGAGGAAAAAAGGGGCCAGTCCTATTACAGGTCTGTAACCAGTAGAGGGCTCAGGGCACACCAGCCCACACTACTCCAGACCTTCGCTCGCAGAAATGTCCAAGAAGGTCAGATTTCTCAGTGTGAAAATGCACCATTTTTGCTTTATATATACATTGCGTCGATAGTTAGGTTATAAAATCAGCTTTTCATTTGTAGATGATTTGTGGACTCGAGACCCCAAGACCTTCACAATCCCAACACTGCAGAGGAAGGAGTCACGGTCCTGTTAAAAATACTGTGGGCGTTGACATCAATTTGGCTCGGAGGGGACTTCAGAGCAGCGAAACTTTTTCACAGATGGACACACATCAACTTCACAGGCGCATGTTTACGGAAAGAAATTCCCTCACAAACGTAGATAAAAGAGGAGGGTAATTTATCGAGGGCGTGGACTTGGGGAGACTGGACAAAGGGAACACCGGTTAAGGACCCGTTGATACCATAATTACACAAAACAACTTCACGCAAAGCTCTTGCTCCATTGGCTGTCCATCTGCCAAATCCCGCAATGAACCACACAGTGGGTCTTTAAAAACAATCCTCGGACTTATGCGGGATCTTAAGACCCTTCGTTTTGACGGTGAACGCATCTGAAAACTACTGCGACGTCTTTCGGCAGGATGTCACCTTTTTGTTTGGCTGATCCTCAGAAGCCATATTTTTCAGCGAGCCAGTTACGAGGTTAGACGCAGAGCGTTGACAATACCACCGTAATTATCTCGCAGTCTTCAAAAGATGGTTAACAGCACCAATTAGAGACGCTTGTCTGAGAAACAAAGCCTTCACGTCGCCGGTGCGGGGCCGAGGAAAGTAGGATATAAAAATGTTGGGATCTGCCTGTTATTAGGAGGGCTTTGATACGCCGAATTTACGGTGGTTAAAAATTAGACTGGTTCTGGTACGACGGCAGTATATCACCCAGAACTAAATTCCTTCATATTCCCACTGACAGCTTACGTGGACGAAAGAAGGAGATATACAGCCGGCTCCGCTTAATCACAATGCGGTTAACGGATACTTCCGCATAATTGTAAATTTCTTCCTCTCATCACAAAATGATTAATTTCTGTATAAACAGTCACTGGATAACTGCAACTTCTTTACGTCGCAACGTTTTCCATGCTTCCGTCTCATTGCGATTAGCCGGAGTTAAATGTAACTGCGGCAGAAACCTAGGCAGCGAAAGTAAAGGACACCGTGATGTTTATCCTACATCAGTAACTAGCACAGAAAAGCACGGGGTCTTAGACACATGTTTCTGTGTAGAGAAGGAGGAGGGAGCAGAAGGGGGTCAAAAGGGAAGGGGAAGGGGTGGAACGGTGTCTGTCACTACCACTGCTACAGTTGTTACTACAACACTACCATTTACAGTCAGTGGTCTTTGAGCAACTTTTCTTTAATAATCCATATTTCTTCCTTAAAAAAATATTGCTGTACTAGAAAGAAAACACGCGTATCTTTAATCGAGGCATTTATTTAGAGTCCAATCTTCGAAATTTGGATTCTGTTTGGAAGACCCGCAAAAGCTGTGGCTTAGCGTGGCTTAGCGTAGCTTAGCGTGGCTTAGATATGCAGGCACAGGTCTTAACATGCTAATGATAAGCTGTTTCTGCCTTCATACACTACTATACACGAATTACAGCTTCTTTCACTAAATTTCTTTCACTGTTATCGGTACGCCCAAGAGTCAATAAAAGCAACAACAACAGCGATAAGAAGAAGAAGAAGAAGGAGAAGAAGAAGAAGAAGAAGAAGAAGAAGAAGAAGAAGAAGAAGAAGAAGAAGAAGAAGAAGAAGAAGAAGTAGAAGAAGAAGAAGAAGAAGAAGAAGAACAACAACAACAACAGCGACAACGAGTGATAAGAACAGCAAAGGCAACAACACTATCTACAACAGCAACAATAGTGGCAGCAACAACAACAACAACAACAAAATCAACAACAAATAATAATACTTTGTACCACTACCACTACCACCACTGACACGGCCTCTTTTACTTCGACTGCCATCTCAACCACCATACCATCACCATGACTGCCACCATTACAACCACTATTACTAAATCTTAAAATTATTACAGCTGTTGTTGCTGCAGCTGACGAAGATGATGATAACACTAATCATCACAGGGTTGGAGCACTGGTAAATCTCTTTGATGTAGCTTTAATCTATTTAGCCATTTTAGATCAAACGCGCTTCATTTAAGCGATTTCTTCTCATACACTTTTTCTGCAACTCAAGATTAAATCAGAATTTGGCTACAATCACTTGAAAAAAGGAGTAACTGAAAACTAAAGATGGAGTTCGTCCATGAAAGCAGATCAATATTAAACACCTCAGTGACAGTCACAGGATAAAATCCACACAGCAAAGGTGCATCATGACCAACATCCTGAAATCCAAAGCCTCTTTTAGTCAAAGGTGACAAAATGAAAACTAACACACCTGTCATCCAAACACGCTTCAAGTGTCGATTCTCCACCCAAATAAGGTGTGAAGGACAAATAAAAAAACCTGTTGTGACTAGCGGTATCCTCTTCTCCCCTGGTGTTTACATACGGGTGAGCAACATAATCCCCGGCCAGAATACTCCACACCCATTTTCTCCCACTCCCAGGTCTGTCTTTTCTTTGTTGGCATTGTCACTCACCACACTAAAGAGTCCATAAAGTGAGTCAAGCAGTCAGTTGTGCGGGTTGTCAGAGTAATGTTTTAATTAAGATACAGGTTAATGCATTTCACAGGTAATATCTGTTAATATTACATTTTATGATAATATGTAATATAAAATTATTAGACAATAGTATTAATTATACAATGATATTAATATACAATATCTATATTAATAAAACGCTTCAGCCAAATTTGTGTCACAGATTTCTTGAGAACTACCTATCGTAAAAACATGCGGTTTTCACCTAAATTCGTAGAAAAATACACAAAAAGTAACTATATATATCAGTCCTCTTTATTTATTTTACCCTTTTTTTGAAAAAAAGAATGTGTATAGCAACGAAATACAATCTCAGATAGATCTTTTAAATCCGCCTGATTCGCCAATCGTCCAACTTTTTCACGGAGTCTAATGCATTCGTCTATGATGACTTTCGGTGCGCTGGTGCGTTGCCGGCCTGCCCATTTGTAAAGTGGGGTGTTAGTCTTGTATTATAATTATACACTATTACATGATATGACTATTATAATTATAAGGCAATATCAAAAGACTCCTCTAAGGGCCTATGCTGATAGTTAGGGACAAAGATTGAATTCCGGAAGTCTGGCAAATTTCATAAAACAAAGCTAAGAAGCTGATAGAGTTCATCCCTGAATTCACGATACTGATTGGAGGCTGAAGGGATAATGAACCGTGTGCAAATGCAGCTCTCTATTCTAGGGACTGCCTGGCAGGGACATCCCCCCCCCCCCCNAAAAAAAAAAAAAAAATTTTTTTTTCTGCTGCAGATAGTGTACACAGGAATGTGGGTGAGGGCAAATCTGACTTCATAGTTACGGGCCCTTGCCCCCGCGGCCACCGGCTGCCGTGGCGTGTGGCGGCGCGTGGAATTTGAACTGGTTAATCTTCCCGCTTTGATCCGATTACGCGCGTGTAATTTCATTTTGAAACCATGTGTGTCCGGGTGAGCATATGGCTAATGAGGTTGTGTGAGTGCAAGGTATCAAACAAATCCTGGATGGAGGGGGGAAACAATGAAACAGGGAAAGACAACTTCGGGCAGCAAATGGCGAACCGGAACTTGCTAATGCACGGTGTGAATTGTGAAAAGATAAAGAAAGAAAAAGACTGCATGTTATGGTTAGCAGATTGACAAAGAATATCACGGACGGTGGATGAGGCTCAAAAAAAGGTGAGTGAGTCAAAAGACCTTGAGGGGATGACAGGGATAGGTAGAAATTTGAGCAGATTGACAAAGAAAACGATTGGCCGCGGATGGAGTTCGAAATGTAAGGCGGAGGCCTAGAGGAAAAAGGAAGTGGGGGNGGGGGGGGGGGTATAAATTTAAGAAGAAGTGAACAGAGGACCAATGAGAACCATAAGTGGCTCAAGGATGTGTTTATAGGTCTGAAAAGTGAGCTCATGATGGGGATGGGATGGGATGGGGGAGGGGGAAAGGGGGATTGAAAATAAAAGAATCACGGCATACTTCAATCGCTCTCTACCTCCCCTCCTCCTCATCNCTCACCCTTCTTTAGCTATCTGAAGAAAGAACGAAGTTAAGACAAAGACAAGCCGGGTAGAGATTTCATTGAAGATGGACCTACCGCTATTTTTAGCCACTTTCAGTGGGTTTCCCCTCATCTTGATTATTAAGACAAGGTGTCATTTATTTATAGACGTCTGTCATGAAAGACAGCTGAGGCAATTCGTGTGCTTACTTACACTGTCATTTAATTGCAAAACGTTTAATCAGCGAACAAATATAAAAAATTGAAAATAAAAATTAAATAAAAAAATGAAGTTACGACTTTTATTTACCCAGTAGACAGACTTTGAACTTTTTTTTGTATGTCACGTTTTGGACGTGCGATGAGAGTTACTGTCCTTTGCTATGTCTTGATCTTGTGTAAGTACTGTTATTTATTATTATTACTGTTTATATGTTTACCTCAACCAAGCCAGTTTTCCATGATATGGATAATAAAGATTAATTAAGTTATTCTTATCATAGCATATCATATCTTATCTTATCTTATCTTATCTTATCTTATCTTATCTTATCTTATCTTATCTTATCAACTTGTTTTACATTACCTTCCCATCTAAGACATCCCATTCATAATACATAGATTCGCACACACTGTAAATATAAATACATAAGAAAGGCATTTCCGGTCGCTACGATGCAGCGCTTCGATCTCTCTCCCCATTTTCCTCCAAAGATGTGCAGAAACAAAGCGTGCTATGACATTCACTAGTTTACACGATTTAAAACTTTCTTAAAGTATATAATTATATTGTAACCAAGTAACTCCTCATATTAGCAAGCATCCGCTTAATCACCAAATACTCCAAATCCCATGCAACATTTGCACATAATCGGAAACGACTGTCGTGGTGTGTAATCACTCTGACGAAGTCGTCATGATGACGGCCCATTATCATATGACAAGGCGATTAATTTCATCATAGCATTGTAAATAGCTCTGGAGAAGACACCCCGTTTTGAAATTTGGGCCATTATGGCAGGTGAATTGAAAATCTTACGAGGGAGCACTGCTTTTCATCACACCGGGAAGTCTGAACCCGACCCCTTTGTCGGCCTTTGTCGGCACCGGTACTCTGTTTCGATTTCAAAAATGAAGACTTTATTAGAGGACTCCGCGTAACAGAAACTTCCGCTTAAAAGTACTATTTTTCATGTAATGGAATTTTCAAACGTCATTAATGTTACATAAGTCACTGGTACATCGTTACTTGTTTTAGGCATAACCTTTTGACATGATCTCAAGGAGTTGCGGTTAAGCGGAGTTGACTGTACTTTTTGGGCGGAAGACTTTATTGCTTCATGAATATATTAACACAGTGTCCGATTCCACCCTGATTTCCATACAAGATTAGAAGCTGTGCAAGTCTCTCGTTCCTAGGATCCTCTGAACAGTGTAATGTTGTGTTGATACAATGATACCCTGCCTAGTGGTCCGTGCCTCCCAGGTAGTGGATGTGGTGGTCAGTTTGTATAGTAGTTACAAGCCACTCCCCGGCACTTAAGGCTGTCTTTGTCTGTCTCATTTCTGTCGCTTTGTCTCTATGGCTTCCTTCTTTCAGTATGTCTTTGTCTCTTTCTCTTGAGGATTCTCAGGTGTTTTGTCTTGCCCTCTTTCCTGCCTTTCTTTCTTTCTTTCTTTCCCTTTTCTTTCTTTCTTTCTTTCTTTCTTTCTTTCTTTCTTTCTTTCTTTCTTTCTTTCTTTCCCTTTTCTTCCTTCCTTCCTTTCCTTCTTTCTTTCTTTCTTTCTTTCTTTCTTTCTTTCTTTCTTTCTTTCCTTCTTTCCTTGTCGCATTCCCTATCAACCCAACTGTCTTCATTATACTAGCTATTAAGACCGAGTTGGCCAACAACAAAGTGATAACAGCGATGAGAACGACGACGACAAGAAGAAGAAGAAGAAGAAGAAGAAGAAGAAGAAGAACAACAACAACAACAACAACAATTACAACAGTGGCAGTAACAACAACAACAACAACAACAACAACAACAACAACAGCAACAACAACAATATCAAGAAGAAACCATAAGAAACTGAGATAACAATTTCTTTTCCTTGATTCCTCGTTTTACATGAATCTCTTCCTCTGAATCTTTGTAGATGCCACAAATATTCATGACTATCAACCGTGAAAATACGACAGTTTCACTACGCCTAGTTCTACTCCTACATTCACGGAGTGGAACTTTTTTTTTTCACCAACCAAGGTCACATTTATTTTCTTCTTTATGAAAACATTATGGCGCCCAGGATAAAGATTCTTTTTGGAGTCTCTGTAAAGCATTTTATGAATTTCTTTGAGTATTCTTGTTGTGACCCCTAGATCTAAGATCCAAGCCCAAAACAAAGATAGCCTTGGCCTTAAAATGGCCTTTAAATATTCAGTGTCTGATTCTCTGTAGACAAAGCCCATAACTGCTAGGGAGAAATATCAGATGTAAAAACTTCATAAAACAGTAAAATAATATTGTATTCATTCTTCCATCATTCCGAATTCCTATATTTGCATCCACAGAGTGACACTGATGTTTGCCATCAATTTCCAGTCTTATCCGATGCCTTGAAGAAAACGATATTATTTCCGAGGATAAAGTCGGTTTTCTAAGGACATAATATAATATAAATTCATAAATTTGTAATTTTGGTACTGTTACTCTCTTTGTGACAGCAAAGTCTTACTTCCTTCCATGTCCAAAACAAAGAACGGCCTTGAGAAAGTCTTCAAACATTCAGTCTCTGATCCCATGCAGACAAAACCCAGACCGCTAACGAGACAGATCAAGCGTGAAAGCACTGCGGACAAAGAGACGGCGGATTGGACAACGGGCAAGCAGGCAGGCAGGTAGACTGGCTCGTTGATTTTACTGACAAACGCAACAGTATCGAGTGGCTGAGTGAAAAGTGAAAATAAAAGTTGCTCAATCGTGAGGAATCAATCGCATGGGTGGACCCAGAGATAAAGAGCTCACCCGGCCCTTCAACTCACGGCCTCATGAGCACGGTCGGAGGTGGTAATCTCGTGAGTAATTACAGGCCGTGGACGAGCCCGCACCACCTGCTCACCGCACACTCGACCATTTCTCTGGCCATTCTCCTCATCTGCCCAGACAGAATCTTGTGGTGATATTGACCGTTACTTTTGTCCAAACCGAAGCTCTGAAACGGGTGACCCTGTGGTGAGACGGACCGGTTGTCCCATTGAGCAAATATTTGAGAAATTCATTAAAAATGAGGCCGGAAATTGACCGGTAGAATTGGTCCGGCCAGTTTTTATGATGTTTGATTTCAGCCGGGTGATTCAATATGGGCTAACCATTTTTTGGCGTGGTATTTCTTCCTGTATTCAAGCTCTCACTTTCAGCTGGGGGGGCCGAAGAGACAGATGGTTTGTGGTTAACGGAGAAACTTTTGACAAGGCGAACACGCGTTTAATAGCCACCATAGCTGCGTGGTTCTGTTGATTTTATGGTCTGGTAGGGGGGGACACGTATGAACATGTCGGAACAACAATAACTGTTGCAGCCAGGGGGAGTCACACTCTGTTATTGTTGCGGTTTAAAAGTCACAATTATTTATTTTTATTCGTTTTCTTTGCCAGCATATTCGCATAAAGACGAGCGCTTGCGGTTTTTTTTTTAAATTTTTAGTTTAGTATTATTTTAACAGACAGCGACGTCAGAATTCCTGAACTAGCGTACTCATAAACCGCATATAGCATGAAAAATTATGGCCCAGAGCTACATTTATTATGGCATTATGAAAATATTTTATTGCACGATTCTCAAGGGTTTGCCAAAGGAAGTTTGAGTTTAATGGCCAATTTTATCTGCAGTGGTGCATGCAGGGAAATGACAAGAAAAATAATAGCAATAAAAAAAAAAAAACAACGGGGTTCATAATTTTAATCTTCCATGATGGTTGCTTTGTTGTGGGTGCGGATTTTTTTTTTCAGATTTTTATTTTTTTTACTTCCTCCTTTGAATTTGTGACTTTGCCATTGTCTTCTGTATGGTACCAGAAAGAACCTTCCACTGCACTAATCTTTTCTATTAGGCTGGCTTTGTCTTCCAGCCAGAGGCGGAGCAATGTCCCCAGGGCCTTGGGGTGGGGGAGGGGAGGGGGAGAAAGAAATTCACCCGCTCTTATGTCACAGTCCATAACGACAGACAGACAGACAGACAGACAGATAAAGAGAGAAAACAGAGTGTCTGTGTGTGTGTTTGTATGTGTGTGTTGGTGTGTGTGTGTGTGTGTGTGTGTGTGTGTGAGCGAGAGAGAGAGAGAAAGAGAGAGAGGAGAGAGAGAGAGAACGAAAGAGAGATAGTGAGAGTATTTCAATTATTAATTTTAAAGAATATTTGCAGTCTCTTCATACTTGTACTTTTTGGTGACCCACCGGGGAGACTGTACCCAGGACCTGGCGATACCAGCCAAGAGCGTAGCAAATCCTACCTCCATTTTAGCAGCATAGCAGGTTTAAAATTTTAACCCCCCCCCCCCCCCCCNCCCCAAAAAAAAAAAAAAAATGAAAATTCGTCGGGATTCCCATTCCTTTTTCTTTCTTTCTTTCAATCCCTCTCTTTCTTTCCTTTCATCCACTTCATTTCTTTCCATAAATATATTTCTCCTCCTCGGTCAATGGGTCCCCCCTGAGAGCGTGCATCTGTGAGTCACTGTGAACAGCCGCCTAGGGCTACAGTTGTTGAGAAAGCTTTAAATCCTGTTGGATCCCAGTGCATATGTTATATCATGCTGTGGTTAGACTGCGCATCTGTCCTGTCTCTGGATTTGATTAGTCTTTGTTCCCTGTGCTTTGTGTAGCTGCTACCGTATGCTTGTTTGAGTGTGGAGGCAGGCTGGCAGGCTGACAGGCTTGCAGGCTGGCAGGCTGGCAGACAGGCAAGGAGGCAGGTAGGTAGATAGGTAGGCAAAAAGGCAGGCCGGCAGCAGGCAGGTAAGCAGACAGGCAGGCAGGAAGGAAGGAAGGATAGAGAAGATTCACAGACATTCCCATGTGGAAGGAGAAAGTTAATTAGATAATAAGAGATTGAGAGAGAGAGAGAGAGAGAGAGAGAGAGAGAGAGAGAGAGAGAAGAGAGAGAGACAGGGAGAGAGAGAGAAAGAGAGAGAGAGAGAGAGAGAGAGACACAGACAGACAGACAGACAGATAGATGCAGAAAGAAAGGGGCAAAAAGAGAGTGATTTAAATAAGCAAATAAATAATTAGATATTCTCTTTCCTTTGCAATGGGGCTGAGGACAGGGCGAGGATCCTATCTGTATCCATAAAAGATATAAACGAGATATGACGTCTTAGTTATAATGTAGACCTACATCTATTATTAAAAAAAAACAAAAACACTTGATTTTTTATAGAAGCATAACTCGGCTATTTCGGCCCAGAATTCCATGAAATTTCGTATGCAAGTTGCTTTTGCCCCTAAGGCGGCGGTCCTTTCAAGACTTTGATTACTCGATCTAACTTCTAAGTATTTTTTTGAAATTGATTTGTGTTGTAAACACAGCGCTAAGAAAGCCTCCCACCAATGCGTTCCATTTTTTTTAAAAACTCCGCATGACGTCACCGGTTTTTGTTGTTTGTGTCGTCGGACTACTTCCTGCCGGTGCGTTTGAAAATGCTAGATCTACGAACGATGTGCTGTGTTTGAAAGACATTATGACGTGCCTACCAGGCGCAATTACCTAGGATTATAGGTTAGACACGCGCAAATATTTTTACTATATCCTACTACTAACGACTTTCTGCTCTCAGCTCACTCCTAATTTTCGTTGCCCATTCCCACTCACAAATATTTCAGATGAGCATCACAGACACACAAGGGACTGTGTTTGAACTGGGGTTGACAAGTAAACTTTTGGACCACCGGCTCTAGTTTGAACCCACCCCCATGAAAACCCAGTTGGGACCTCACACTACATCAGGGGAGGCAGGGTTACCTATTTGCATGCCCTGTCTCTTCCTGACCTCTGACCCCAAATAGTGCAGCTGTANTTTATTTATTTATTTATTTATTTATTTATTTATTTATTTATTTATTTGTTTATTTATTTATTTAAATCAAAGTCATTCCTTTGCAGTGGGGCTGAGGACAGGGCGAGGGTCCTATCTGTATCCATAAAAGATATAAACGAGATATTACGTCTTAGTTATAATGTAGGCCTACATCTGTTATTTAACCCCGTAGGACCCACTGTCGCATATTTGGCACATGAGTTCGGAGACGATATCTAAATATGATAAAAGGTAGTCCTAAAAAAAACTAGCATACTATACTCGTATAATATGGCCTCTGTGACCACAGAATGATAATTGTTCCAAAATTTTTTAAACTTTTGTCTCTAATATTGTATTAAGCAAAGTCATGTGCACTCTTTACTCAGTACATAATAACAATACATTTTCTAACAATATGTTGACTCTTGGGTCTTAGAGGGTTAAAAGAAAAACCTCACTTGATTTTTTATAGAAGCATAACTCTGCTATTTCGGCCCAGAATTCCATGAAATTTCGTATGCAAGTTGCTTTTGCCCCAAAGGCGGCGGTCCTTTCATGACTTTGATTACTCGATCTGACTTCTAAGTACGTATTTTTTTTGAAATTGGTTTGTGTTGTAAACGTGGCACTAAGAAAGCCTCTCACTGATGCGTTCCGTTTTTTTAAACTCCGCATGACGTCACCGGTGTTTGTTGTTTGTGTCGTTGGGTCACTTCCTGCCGATGAGTTTGAAAATGCTAGATCTACGAACGATTTGCTGTGTTTGAAAGACACTATGACGTGCCTACCAGGCGCAATTACCTAGAATTATACAGACTAAATGTCTAAAATCATATACGGAATAGACACATTCTCAGCCAGCAATAAAAATAGGCAATGTATTGAGTAAAACAGAATTTCTCTTTTCCCGGGCCTCTGAAAAGAACTAGTCTATATCTACTGCTTTAGAGCCATAGTCAAATATATGAACACACTCATTATTTACTAGTATAGTTATGTAAAAGACTGTCTTCCGAGTAAAATCTTGGAATAGGAGGATATCATGTACATCTATAAAGTGTAACGGTGCTTAAAAAATATTGTTGTAAAATATTTATGAATTTAATTCGTTCTTTTCTAGAAAAGGGCAAAAAAAAAATGTAAAATAAACAAGGCCTTCGTCACCTTTATCTCATTATTTACATTTCGGAGCCTCAGCCATATTTCTATCAAGAAGGATCCGTCACCCTGGTTTCTTCCTTCTCCTGGCATTACGAGTCTATAGGGGAAAGGAGGGGGTGGTTTCTGCCCTGGTGAGTCAGTGTCTCACCCCAAAAGTCTTAAGCATCCATACCTGTCGCCGCGACCTCATTAATTCGATATCTCACAACTCCTTATCGGCAGTTGGTATCGCTCCAAATCACTCGCAGTAACAGAATATATATCTTATTTGTTGAGCTATAGTGTCGTATGTAGCAAAAATTAACTTTGGAGAAGACCAAAGTGCGAATCCGCTATCTATACTACTTACTAACAAAAATTCGGTTTGTAAGTCTCGTATCCAGGCTAATGCTCGCTCACGCGACTTCACACTATTATTCCCCTAGCAGGCCTGATCACTCTAGGACTTTCTCAGCTCCCCGGGGAGCATACAGTGCCGCTGCCATTTACAAGCGATGATCACTAGCATTCTGACAATATCTTCCACTGCCTGCAGCCAGGTACCCAATTTACAGACGAGTGGACTGAGGAAAATGTGAATGAAATGATTTCCCAAGGCACTTACAACATGACTTTAGTCGGGAATCGAACCCACGACCTTTAGATCTTGAATCCAACGCCTTAACCGTACAGCCACGCTGCTCCTTATGTTTGAAACGCCTCCATAAGTCCACCTTTTCATTTAATGAAGTCGGAAAGGGAGAAAACATGTGGAGAATACTGAAAACATTATGGATATACTGTTATTACTATTGTTATTTTTAAAATGCCCCATTCATCAAAGAGTAAAAGAAAAGAAATGCCGTCAGTGAAGATCGGACACAGAACCCTTGTTTCTGATCACTGAAAAATCGAATAATTGGAGTTCACAGCACTAGTAAACCAGACTATATTGTGTGACGAATGAAAATTAGCTTTACACAGCTGTTAATTTTACTCGTCCCTGCCACAAATGTATTGTAGGTAGCAGATTCGTGACCAGGATCACACCCGATCTTTTAGACAGCCCGAAGAGACCTAACATAACACGAATATGCTTTTAAGATGGTTTCGTTCAGGAAGTCTCATTGGTATTCAGAAACAGCTTGAAATTCATGAACAAAATACTGTAATTTCAAAGTTGTTTCGAATACTGCCAGCTTGTATTCGAAGAGTGAAAAAAAAACAAAAACACAAAGGTATATCAATCAATAGTGCCTAAATTTCCATGAGACCAAGTGTTTGGTATACGACCCTATACGTCTAGACGGACGAGACACGGCTTACTGAAATGAAACATGGCCGAGTCAAGTTTTGTGTCAAATCAATTTACTGGTTCTCTCCCCCTGATGGTCCACCGCGCAGGGAGGGAGGCAACTCGCTGGCATGTTCCGCACTGAGTATGTCCAGTTATCGGACCTTATCACGTGATATATCGCCGCCATCTTATCCCGGAAGTGACTGGAGTGACCAGTAAATCACGCTGAAAAATTACAAAAAAGTACCAAAACATCGCGTAGTACCTGGGTCCAGGGGAGTATAGAGTGATAGGAAGACATGGTTTATGGGCGGTACCACGGGGGTCCAACTCATTCGCCGTCTCCGGCTTCAGATAAGGGAGGTCAGTTCTTATATACTGATGATGAAGATGACGAGGATAGACAGGCGGATAGGGGAGAGAGAAAGGAAGGAAAAAACGTGAAAAATGAAAGTATCTGTTTATTCACCTCAAAGATAGTTTTTTTTCCAACAACGCAATATTGTCGGCCGGCTGTTGGAACCTCGTTAAATCGAAAATCAAAATTTTACAGAAGAAGGAAAAAACCGATTATTTTCACTAATCTTCGTTGTTGTGATTTGTAATTTGGTATGTAATGTCAAAATAGTGTTAATTTATGTGTCAGTTGATATATATATATATTTTTATAAACCCAGCACTCACTATGTAACCAGATTTAACGAGATTAAAGCAAGCTGAAGTTTTATAGTTTATTCGTAAAAAGACAATGAAACCTCTATATAAAATATGCCCCTAGATGCACTGGAGTGTAGTTGCTAACATGATAATGAATCGGTGAATGTGGAATTCGTTCCTAATAACCAGGCATATATATTAAACGAGTGCTCTTAATAACAAGGCATACTCATTAAATGAGTGCTTAATATCGAGATTCCTCTGGCCATAAAAATAACGAACCAAACCATGTAATAACACGATGCATAATAACTGAAATGAGATGGATGGCAAATTTATTGCTAGTCAACATGATGCAGTGCCCCACTTTTCCTCGTCCCCCACCCCCCTCCCACGCACTGAAGTATTACACAAGAGGTTATATACTCATCTATTACATTTAAGTCATGCACGGTGTGCGAGTGATGTGCCTCTTCCAAGGCATTTAGGCGTCATAGCTCCGACTCGAACCCTCACCCCTCGGATTTAACGTTGTGGGATGGACTCGCAAGCCGCACAGTAAATGCTGGAAAGCAGGAACAGAACGATTCGAAATGTGGAGACAAAAACAAAAATGGAAGAACATGAATCTGATGGTAAAGTTTGATTTTTTAAAAAAAAATTAGAAAAGATGGTAAAAGAGTGATGGTTCTGATGGTAATGACGATGATGATGATATAATAATAAAATAATAATAATGATAAAAATGATAGTGATACGACTGGCGATTACTGTGATGGTTGCAAGAGGATAATAACGACAATGACTAAGACCACCATAACGATAATGACAATGACGACGAATATTGGTCAGAATGCGACCATCATCTTGATAACAAAGATGATCATAATGATGATGCTGAATATGTTGATTAAAATGATGATGATGATGATGATGATGATGACAATGGTGATAAGAAGACATTAATAGTGAGTCCCACAGATGGGTCAAGCTGAGCTTACATACAATGACCCATTAAAACAAAGCTTTATTATCCACATTTTGGGCCCTTTGTCGACCCATGCTTATATTAGGGCCCATTAGTGCGTGTTAAGCTACAACAGCGCATTTCATATTAATGAACTTTGACAAAAAAAACACCAAAAAACATTATCGAATGTAATTTGTTTTTTATCATGAAGAAACCTATAATTTAATGCCTCATAAAATTGTAATGTCGTAAAGCTTTTTGAGCTTGTCATGGAATCTAATAGCTGTCATTCGAAATACCGTCGAGTTCTGAACAAAAATTAATAATAATAATGATACAATATTTTGACCTAATTTGTGTGACAAGGAACAGACATCACACACTGTATCCTAGGATGAAAGTAGGACTCTCTGAAAGCACAAGTTCATTACAGAGCGGAAATATATGTTCCTTGGATAGGACTTTTGGAAAAAATTCTTGCGCATTAACGATGGGATCTCTTACAATCGTAAAAATATCATAAGTGCATCGGTGCTGAATCCACCCTTAATGGCGTCCAACATGCAGAATTCATGTAATTCTTACTATGGTAAGAAGAGATTCCATCGTTACTGCGCAGGTTATCAACTATCAGAAGAGTAAGTGCAGTTGTTTCGCCTCCAGATCGGATAGTGCTGCCTCAGGCACCCCTCCCACGCAGGCCTCAGGCACCACTCCCACGCAGGCCTCTAACACTAACACTCAGGCAGACCTTTGTGGGAAGACAGTTCTGGAACACCAGAGCATTTGCGGCAGGGTAGTCGAGAGATAAGATAAGATAAAATAAGATAAGATAAGATAAGATAAGATAAGATAAGATAAGATAAACTTTAATATCCACGAGGGAAATTCCGTTCACAGTTGATACACATTCAACAATAAATTACATTTCACATTCAACATTAAATTTCACTTCAGGTCATACCCATTACCTGACCACACACGCAACCACACCACACCTTCACACATACCCACACAACCGTTGACACATACCAGAGTGAAATATAAAACAATAATAATATGTATGGACTGTACTGGAAACTGGACAACTCAAGAGAGACTGCTGCAACTGGAAAACCGTATGGCTGATGGAAAAAAACGAATTTCTGTATCTTTCACGATTTGTTCTTAAGGACAGTAATCGTCCACTTCTTTGCGGAGAGAGAGAGAGAGAGAGAGAGAGAGAGAGAGAGAGAGAGAGAGAGAGAGAGAGAGAGAGAGAGAGAGAGAGAGAGATAAGCGTAAGTAAATTACTGCTATTGTTGCTCATATAGAACTAAATCTTGCCTAGGCTCCATAAACCATTGTTCTTGTTATGTTCATTATTGGTATTGCTGGGGACGTAATCAGGTAATCTCAAAGCTATGACTATGAGGCAGTGAAGCAGTGAGACCGACCTGCATCTGACGACCCATGCATGACATGGATCGCAGAAGATATAAGATGTGAAATACGACATTGTACATGTAAACGGCAGATTAAATGATTTATTTAATTCTGCCAGTAACCCACATTATCAAAAATTCAACGAGGCAATGCAATAACATCGCAGTGCTCATGTATCCAGATGTCATCGCGCATCCAGCAGCAGCTGCCGCCAGCACTGTCATCGTCAAGCAAACACTGAAAACAAAGATAGCAATGAATTATTAACTTGCACGAGTGCAATCCAATTTGCATTCAATTATAATGACATTAACGACGAGATCTGTTGTCCAAAAGGAGCTCACAGTCGATTCTGGTGCCGCGGGAGATGGTGTCTGTACGCTCTAACCAGTAATTTCGGCTAATGCGAATTCCGGATGATCTCGTCACGTCCTGTCCATTCCAGAGCAGCGGTCGACGAACTGATCCGCTTGGTATCAAAGCGCTCTGTCGGCAGCTTATACTGCGAAGTAATAACAGAATGTAATCAACCGAAGCGGTCAAGCTCTCTCGCCTTGCTGGAGACCGAGCGTTATGAGACTTAAGCACAGTACATTAGATCAGTCGGAAATAAATGACTACGGTAAATCGCATGCTTCAATTAATCGCAGATTTTCGCTTATTCGTATGGGGTAGACTTTAAACCCTGTCGACTATAACTAAGATAATTATAGATGATTCCCCTTAACTGCAGTTCCTTGAAAGCGTGGAAAATGCTGCGATTCATTGGAGTTCGGATCACCCAAAGCCTTTTCTATACAATATATCAATATAGCCTTTCTTGTTGGTGAAATACAAGGTTGAAACGGAGCACTAAGATATAGGAGTCAAATAGGATAAAGGGGGAAGTGCTCAAGAAGACAAATGCAGAGAGAAAATGAAAGAAGGAAAGAAAGTCATGCGGTGGGAATCGAACCCGCAACCTCTGCGTCGGCACCCATCGCCTCGCCTCCTGTTGTCTAAAAAGTGTTGTGATTTTGCAGATTGCATTTAAACCAAGCCAACAGCATATGTAAGGGTGTTCTCGACCTATCTCCCTCCTCTTTGCAGCTCCTACCCTCAACCACCTACTCACCTTTACCAGAAACTTGTCCACCACCAAACTCAAAAACAACAGTTTCATGAAACCTTAGCTCTGCCATTGTCAAAACTATAGTGAACAATGATATGATACTGTATTATTGGGCGTTTTGTCAGTTATAAGTAACGCCTTTGTGTGCCCTAGTCAGTGCACTCGATCACATTACGCTAACCCGAACGCGTTCATTGGCTGCCCTCGTGACCCCGCCGTAGCGTCTCGCTAGTGTGAGTCAGACGATTAGTAACACGTCTGTGTTAATCGTTTAAGTCCATTGTTAACGGCAGATGTTGAAACAAGAGATGCAATAAAAAGGCGGAAGATTTTACCTGACTTCCATTGTTGAACTAAATTGACTACAGCCTGAGTTGAAAACTGAAAACTACATTGTCTGAATGAAGTGAATGAACCAGCCGGACCCTAAATGACGTCACAATTTTACCCACAAGTCTCTGCTTCTCCGGCAAGGGAATAACTCTCTGAGCAAGGATCAGATACCGGTCACTCGAGCCATCCTTCTTGCATCATAAAGCATACATGCCAGGTATCATGACAATGCTTCTTCTCTGCGAAACTAGTTTTGTGGGAGCTGTAGATGCTTCTCAGAAAGAAAAAGTACTTGAAAATATTATTATTGACGTGTGCGACAACCGTTAAGTGGTCGTTGCACATCCACAAATGAATGTAGGTCAGCTGGACTGGACTGTCTCTAGCGTGATATGCTTTGTAGCAACTATTTTTTTTTTTTGGTCTGTCTGCCAGGAGCCAAATAAACACAGCTGTGTTGCCTGTCCTAATGGTTGCAGGAGCCTAATTGGTCAAAAACACTGGACTACCCGAGTCGATAGTAGCAGAGTAGAAAATTGTGTGGAAATAATCATATAACATGAAACCACACCGCAAAAGTGGTGAAATTCAGTTTTGAATTTGTAAAAAAATAATTGTTGCAGGCAGTGTTTCCCAATGGCTTCAACGGATTTCATTTGTGCGGACCTGTGATCTGCAAAAGAAGGCCAAATTTTTAATCCCTTTTCATGTGAAAAATCTAATCGAAGGACCCCCACCGTAAACAGTATATAATTTGAGCACAGTGGTGGCACTAGACCTGCAGACTAGTCTTGGCCATCTCGGAAAGTTCCTGTGGTTAGAGAAGAAATTTGTATTGAATGGCTCAAAGAAGCTTTCACAATTTGGCTCCTGCAACCATTAAAATGTATTTGTTACTTTCCTAACCAACAGACGGAATTACGGTGACATTTTTGGGGGTCAAGGATTACAAAGACAAATTCTTGGAAATGAGCTAAACCTTGTTATCTCTAACTAAAGAACCTGAGATTCNAGGGGAGGGGAGAGGAGAGGGCATCGGTAAGACGTAGTATAATAGATTACTTGTCACACTCCATTCAACCCAGGTTTTTTTTTTTTTTTTTTCNTAATTATCTGTGGCTCAGAACCTCATAATATGTATGATTGGTTGGTGGGAATGACCAACAAAAATTAGGATGCATCCGAACGATGAAGGCAGTGAGAAATAAAATACAGAAAAACAGTTCCGTATTTATGATCTGATCACTTCACTGATATTAACAATTTTCTTTCTTTCTTTCTTTCTTTCTTTCTTTCCTTTCTTTCTTTCTTTCTTTCTTTCTTTCTTTCTTTCTTTCTTTCTTTCTTTCTTTTTATGATCTGATCACTTCACTTATATTAACAATTTACTTTCTTCCTTTCTTTCTTTCTTTCTATCTTTCTTTCTTTCTTTCTTTCTTTCTTTCTTTCTTTCTTTCTTTCTTTCTTTGCTCCATCCGTCCTCAACATCCCTAATCCCACGACGCCTCTATGTTTATCGCCGGGTCTCTGCTGCGTCCCTAACGCCAGTCCCTCTCCCTCCGCCATCTATATATTCCCTATTCAGGAGACGCCCCTGTTCATGGATATGAAATGCCTGTAAGTTTATGAGGAGTACAAGTCTATTATTATGGGTTAACAGGGACATGTTAGGGTAACATTAGTACTTCGTCAATTTTACAGCTCAGACGGAGCGTTCATAACCTGCAACAGCTTGGAGAAAAACTCTCGTTGTAACGTGTAGTTTTAGTATATCGAATGTCCCATGCGAACCGTTTTGGGGGAAGGGGCGGGAAGGAAAGCTTATTCAGCGATCTATTTATCTCTTTATGTGATGGTCTGCAAGGAACGTATTAGAATAAATAGAATAATATCAGCGAGCATTCTGTCAGTTGGGCTTGGGGATCGTTCGTTATAATAATTATCCTGTAACAGGTGGGCATCCATCATTGTGATGAATACTTTGATGCAACCAACGCACCGAAATGGACATCGATGGGTGTTTGCTTAAGATTAGGGACTGGGTTGCTAGTTGTTGGGGATATGAGTATATTTTACTGTTGAATAACACGTTGGGTAAGAGCTATCTGCATTTTGACAACTTTATAGCTTACATACTCAATCCTTGTAAGAGCTGCGTATTATTTGAAAGTATGATTTATATTACTGTACATATACTTATGCAGCCCTTCTTCTCCCCCCCGCCCCCTCTCCCAAACCGTGAGAGTAGCGGCTCTTCTACTACGTTAGAACTATGAGTTGTTTTTTTTTTTTAATTCTATGTATGTATAAACGGAAGTTTGTGAACATTACAGCGGCATTCAGTCAACTCTCACGGCAGTGATGGAGAGTTCATAATTCTTTTGTAAAGGCTTGGACAGTTATCATTGTACCATGCACTATGGTACACCGAACGCACCACAGGAGCAGAATGACATACTACTGTCTTTTCAGTGTTAATGACTGTTAAAGACTTTCGTTTTTTTTTGTGCTTTTGTTTACTTTTTAGATTTATAAGACCTGGCTAACATAGCGTTGTCATGCTCTCAATTTTGCGGCTATGATGGCCGGTGAGGGGCGTTTTATAACGCATAACAGCTTGGACTGTCTTGGACATTATGGTTACCACCGTTGGGGGGTAATAGGGAGTTTAATACAGCAAACGTTCGAAATGACCACATGACGAGGTCTCCAGATAGGAGGATGCCAATAGCACCTGGCATATGAGTATGCAATTTTAAATGTTAGAA
>JAWQUT010000196.1:831666-836666 GCA_033807755.1 Ellobium chinense | reverse complement strand
TCTGTCTCAAACATGTCTGGGCAGTTCCAGCAGAATGCCAATAACAATAACAATAACAATAACAATAACAATACCTTTATAATTGAGCTCAGACAACTATCTGTTGTAAATGACCAAAATAGCATTATTTTTAACAAGCAATTCACATTCTGCCCTTCTCCCCCCTCTCTCTCTCTCCCTCTCTCTCTCTCTCTCTCTCTCTCTCAACTTCACACTCTCAACTTTCAAACTACATCATTTTACGCAAATTTCTGAAAAGCTTTGACTCTGCACCAATCAGTTTTGATTGTTTCTAACAGGGGGTTACTTTACTCGTTAATTAATATAAACCGAAACTGGCTGCTTTGATGTCAGAGTTATTCAGTAATTAGCGTAACTGAAAGGCATTTTGCTGGAATTGCTCTTCAGTCTGCTGTCGTGTTATAAACAGCGAAGTTAAAAAAAAATAAAAATAAAAATAAACTCATCCTGGGCATTAGGTGCTATTCTAGGTGAAAGTTTTACTTATTCATCGGGTGCGATCGAACACCTTTATTTTTCCTGTGTATTTATTCATTGCTTCGGTAGGTAGAGTTCAAAGACTTGAAGAAGAAAAGCAAGTCCTCTCTCTACGCATTAAATTTTATCTGTAGAACATAATGTGCTGATCAAATATTTATAGTCTATCCTTTTATTGCGTCAGCATTTCCGTCACCAATCACAACAATATTCTAGGCATGGACGATAATCAACTGTGTGTTTTGAGAGTAGGGGATTGAACTATCGGAAATGACGATATGATAGTTTTGAATTAAAACATAAGTAATAAAGCTCGTGGTAGCTCATTTTATGTCAAAACCGCGTAACTGTAGCCTGAAAAGTATGAGATATAATATTATTTACTTAAATCTTGAGAAAGCTTACTTCCACATTCCCGTACAGGGCGTTACGATGTTTTGTTTTTGTTAAGTGGATTTCAAATCGTATAGAAAGTTATGGTAAAAGGTAAAAAGTACTTTGTACTTCAAAAAGATAGACTAAACTTGAAACGTTTGCGTCTAAACCATCGAAACCAAGTGACTGAAAATCGTGACTCACACATCCTTCAAACTGCTCAGCTTAATTTTGGTATGGCAAGAGACACTAATGAAGGATAAGATTTATTCGTTTCTTCCCAAAGCACATCCTCTTAAACAATAAATTCAAAATATAATTAAGTTTTTGCATGTCTTGAAAAGTGGCCGTTGCACGAAAATATTTTTTTGGTTCCTTACCCCTTAAAATGTTCTGTAGTACAGTATGGGTATGCACTCTGGTGTTCGGAAAAACGATTTGTTTTTAACAAACGATCAGTTCTACTAACTAAAATGGCAGAATTGTAGATTTAACTAATACTACTGAGCTAAAAAAAAATAGTCAAAGTCACAATGACAATAGTTTTACATCGTTCCATAAATTATAATCCAAAGTAATATTCTTTGAAGCAACGTTGCCAAGTTACAAAAACGGCCCGGCCCAGGCAAAACAGTTATAACATATGAACTCCGTCATAACAAAAACCTCATAATAGAAAGTCACATAATGGAGAACTCAATTCAATTATTGAATTTTTCGGTACGTTCTAGGATCTTTCAACTTTCTCATCATAATCTCTGGCCAGCTGACGGCTACCAAATGTTTGAAACTCAAGCTGTTAACGCAACATATTGCAAGCATGAATTCGTTTAAAAGTAACCTGATAAAGTACTCGACATTAAATATTCAAATATCAAAGAGCATTATTAATTATGACATTGGGAAAATATCAGCGACTGAACTTTTTGTGTTTTTGTTCGAATTCAGTTATGGAATATTTGTCCAAATGTTGCCTTTCTTTCCCCGAGGTAGTTTTTTTGACCTTTCCTAAACATGTGCTTTGTTTCTCTTACTTTTGATTTTTAAACAGACCGCAGAAGAGGGGGGAGGGGGGAGGGAGATGTGAGGTCCCGGTGCTAGAACAAACTTAACGGGTATTAAAATTTCATGTGCTATTAAAAATCCCCTTTCAATAGCTGAGAAAATGTTTCCTATCTTCCAAAGACCGGCTTAACAAAATTAAATAAAGACTTTGTACGCTCTCGCTGCGCTCTTAAGTCCGATAAAGTTAATTGAATAGGGAGATAAATTATTTAAAGCCACTCGCCAGTTAAGGTAAACGACCGCTACACGTTATAGGCTTGTTTAGACTTGGCATTGCCTCGACCCACGATCCGATACCGAAGTCCTCTCTCTTTGTCAAAGGTGGTTAACCACAGTGTGGCTCTATCGTAACAGGTATGGATCATTCCATGGAAAGCAGCTACTATGAGGCTAGAAGAATAAATTCTCTCTGTCAAAAGTGTTGAAGTACAGGGTGGCTCTATACAATATCGGGATGGATCGTTCCATGGAAAGCAACTACCATGAGGCTAGAAGAATAAAAATTCTCTTTGTCAAAAGTGGTGAAGTATATATAATATTATATTAGAAGGTGGCTCTCTATGATATCAGGATGGATCATTCTATGAAATGCAGCTATCATGACGCTAGAAGATTGAGTTATCTTTGTCAAAAGTGTTGAAGTACAGGGTGGCTCTATACAATATCGGGATGGATCGTTCCATGGAAAGCAACTACCATGAGGCTAGAAGAATGAATTCCCTTTGTCAAAAGTGGTGAAGTACAGGATGGCTCTCTATAGTATCAGGATGGATTATTCCAAGGAAAGCAGCTACCATGAGACTAGAAGAAAGAGTCTATAACTTTCCCATCATTTTAACACTCGCTGTTGACGAGGCTGTTAAAGAGGACTGGGTGGATATGAGATTTTTAGGCAATATGTACGCTACACCAATATACCCCTATGTGCTCCTGGCCTGAGCGAAGTGTACGGGAAAAAAAATTAGTATGAAGTCCTTGAATACCCAAATGAACTCACAATGTCTGTTCAAACATTGTAAATTGAAATTAGTTCTATGCCATCAAAATTAAACCCCTAGTGCTTATTTCCTTCTCTACCCTACCCACCTCCTCTCGCCCTACTCTCAGCGACCAAAAAAAAACCCACCAAAAACCAACAAAACTTCAAAACTGTCATGCCAACCATATTGTTTATAACCATGACTCTGCAGATCTAAAGTCATAGGTTAATGCGTTCCAATGCCAGCCTCGTAGTTTGGATTTGTATTTTCTAAGAATTGATGATAAATCAACGCCCGGAACTGACATAAACAGAGGAAAAATAAAATCAAGAACTTACAAATTTTCTGAATTTTAGATGGCCGAAAAATGCGTATATTCAAAAAGATTAAACCTCACAATGAGATATTCGCACCCTACAAAAGGATGGACATGTATATCTGTAGGGCTTTAACCCTCTAAGAGCCATTGTGCCATATGTGGCACACAAGTTTGGAGTATTCGCTTTCTTGTAAGCTTTAAAAACCAGCATACCAGTATGTGGCATCACATAATGAGAGATGACTATAAACATTGAATTTCTTTAATAGTTATTCAACTGAACTAATTACCTCAATACACAGAAAAGTAATAATTCTTGGCAATGCACATTTTTCTCCTGGGTATTAGAGGGTTTAAAAAAGGTGTGTGTGGAAGCTGATATGCATAGTCTTTTGATGAATGGGGTGGATCACTGCGGTGGCAGTGAGGGGCAGTGAGTACACTATATATCGAAATTCTCTTGCTTCTTCAACATATAGTCATGTAAATTGATCTGGGTTTGCTTATTATTAACCCAAAACACCTATATAAACGGCACTGACTAAACGTAACGCTTCTTTCGAGTTGAATGACGTGGCGTATTCCGTGGAATGACGTTGATATTCAGTCTTATTTGTGTGTGAGATTATGACCATATGTACGGAGAAGTACCCTTGGATAACCGGCGGACTTTGGTACTACAAGAACATCCTGCACCAGCATTGTTAACAACATACCGGTACACAAAGACGTCTTTCTTTTTGCTCAGTTGTGTTCATCGTCATGAGATGAGAGTTTCAAGTCTTTCAAGTGCCTCCCAGAAGTGGCAAAAAGTTAAATTCTGAGGCTTTATCAGGGTAATCAAATTAATATAAAATGCACACCAAGTAAAATTCATCCTCTATCTCAAGTATCTGTACACTCACAGAAAAAAACAACATGGCGACCCCGAATGCTACCGGAACATGCCGAAGTAGACTATCGTCATCCGGACCGTTGATTGTCTTCTTCGTGAGCCAACAACCTGCCTTAATAGTGCATGTACACGTCAACTGTACTAACGAAATGACATGTAATGTATATGTATTCTCATTGACAACTGAGGCAGAAACTGTATTTCTTGAGTTGATTCGTTAACAATATTCCAATGCATATTTCACAAAGCAAACCTTCTTGTGTTCTGAATAGAATCTACCTCATTTTCTGTTTATGAAAAACTGTCAAGGTAAAGCTGGCGCCCCACTGCTTCTGTGAGCCCGACAGATGTTTAAGTTTGGCACCCGCGGTAACCTCCCCTTGCGTTATCACCTAAAAGCCGGTAACTTGTTAATAGTTAAACAGTTAGGGCAATATGCGAGTACGCGGCCTCCTTCAGTTTATCTTCCTTATCAAACTAAGCCGTTAACATTTGGTAAGAAAAACAAATGCTGGGTACACACACACTCTCACACACAGAAGTTTATCATCATTTCCTCAGAGTTTTTCAGTAGTTTCATTGTTTGTTTTCAGTATTCCATCGTTCTTATATCAGACGCTTTCATAAAGTTAGAGTGGGAGAAAGGAAGAAGGAGGAGAAAAGGCTGTGTTCTCACAAAGAGTCAGTGCAATCCCGGATAGCTTCTCTATAACTCCACCCCATCTTTTCCCAACCATCATTCGAAACTGGGCCCCAGGTGTCGCTCACACGTGTTTTCCCATGGTGTATCATCAGTGTATGATTGCCCTACTCCATCCCTGTCTCAGAATTTCAGTCCTTTTCTCCCGCCCCCACCCCCACCCCCCAA
>JAWQUT010000196.1:826109-831481 GCA_033807755.1 Ellobium chinense | reverse complement strand
AGAGAGAGAGAGAGAGAGAGAGAGAGGGAGAGAGAGGGAGAGAGAGAGAGAAAGAAGGAGAGAGAGAGAAAGTAAATGACTCAAACTTCATATTTTAGTTTACAAAATCAGGAGAGTACGCAAACTAGCTTGCAGGCAGGTTTACAAATCTAGGGCCCTTTCTGCTAGAGTAAATAGCAAATGGGCGTGACTCATGCTTCATGATTTGCTTACATGATAATATTGTTTACTTAAGAACCAGCAACTCTCAAAGAGTTCTGTTAACTGAGAACCTACGCATTAACGACGGGATCTCTTACTATTGCAGAGTTAATTGTAACTGTAATTCTTACAGCAAGTCATGACGCATGGGTCACACCCATTTGCCACTTCCTCTAGCAACAACTGTACACTGTAAGAAAAGTTAATATGTAAGGTATTTATTCCCCCCTCTGGTGCAGATTAATGACCACTAAGTTCACCTTGCAAATAGAATGTGCGAGTGTACACATAGCATACTTACACAATAGTCACACTTAGCGAACAAGGTCGTATGTGGCCCTTAAAGTAATAAAATGGTTACATAAAAGAGATGAAAAGAACTAAAAAGGGCGTGTATGCTGTATTCATGAATAAGTAAAAAGAAATCACGTCAAATTTTACCCGAACAGCGACTGACTGTTTGACTGATCAATCAGTCAATCGATCATATGAGTGACTGACTGACTGATTGATTGATTGATTGATTGATTGATTGATTGATCGATTGATTGATCGATCGATTGATTGATTAATTGATTGATTGACTGATTGATTACTGGTATTTATAGTGCCAAAAAGTACTATATCTCAACTAAATCGGAGACACTTGGTTGGTCATTTATTTGGCAATATTGATAGTTGCATAGAACGTTCTTTCCTATTCAGAGACATCAAAACAATCCAAGAATGTCAGGAAATATTTTACTACGTTGTTTTAAAATAATACATAAACATCTGTGCCAAGCAATAATAATTATTCAAAAATTCTGAAGTTTGGATATACAGCTTTTTTCGCCGTCTCTTCCTTTGTAAATACGCTTGTATGCACAGAAATCTCGTTTGGGGAATATACAAAAGTACACAAGCATAGCTGATTATTCCGTTGGCCTTTGACCTCTATAATACAAACTGTCCACATTCGGAAACCTGTCAGAACACACTAATTAGTTCCTTCGGATCTTAGTGACTGAATAAAGGGCTGGTCTAAAACAGAACAAAGACTCGTGAAAGCGTTGGTCAGTAATGAAAATCTGGTATATTTGTCGAGAAGAAAATGAGCGGAATGATATTTTTGTCACGGCAGGGCGTTTGGCATATAATTATGCGCGGCAATGCCAAGATAGCAATGGACTTTCAGGTTGGTGTTTTTGTTTGTAGGAAACTGGGGCGTTGTGGTAGATGTAGGGGCAGGGGCAGGGATGAAGTTAGGGGNGGGGGGGGGGGGGGAATGATTCTTTCAAGGTTGACAGTCTGAACATAAAGATTTGTTTGAATGAGAGAGTAAACTGGTTGTACAGCCAGAATAAATCCTATGGAATAGTCTGGCTGGCTTGTATTTTTAACCCAGCTGAGACAAACAAATTTTTTAAAAAAAAGTCATTATCTCCTATGTGGTGCCAGGCATTTTTTTTCCTAAAATTTCTGTACTAAAAGTCCACTCATTCTGGGCAACCTACTCTCTGGCTCGCTCGGTGGGTTAACCCGCTAAATCAAAATCTGAAGAAAGACATACTCTTCACCTGAACCAGTCCATGATTTATTTAGGAGGGATTTTGGGGGAGGGGGACGTGGTAGGCAGGGGGAAGGGGCGGAGAGGGTGTTAAATGGGTGAGAAGCATGTTGCTAAGCTTCGTCACATACACGACTTTTACCATCTGGTATTCCGGCCAAAATATTCTCTGCGGGGTAGTCTGACCGCCCAGCCAAAATACCATTGAAAAAAACCAAAACAACAGTACTGACGGGCACAACTAGGTGGGAGCTGTTTGAGTTACTGATTAAGATAATAAGAAAGGAGTTGTGCCGCCTGAGACGTGCTCACGGGCTGGAGAGGGGGAAAAGGAGAGGGGAGAGGGCGAAGGCGAATTTCTTATGAGCGGCTTAGACCACAGTGCAAACACAGGCCTTAGCGATGGACAAAATGAGAAATTATAGAAATCAATTAACACCATATGTTTCCAGCACGAAGAAACCTGGCCGTCTGTGGCGCACACACACACACACACACACACACACACACACACACACACACACACACACACACACACACACACACACACACACACCATCTGTTGCTGTCATAATCTCCCCCTTCCTCCTCTCTCACCCCTCCCCCTTGATTCATGCCCTCAGTTCAGGACTAGTGCATAGACGTTTCTCTGCTACTATATCAACTACTTTTGGTAGACATATTCTTAATTAGTTAACTCCAGTGAAGCTCACTTCGGTTTTAAGCAAAATTGTAGTGCGATGGTTTTATCAAATCTCGCTTCCGAAAATAACAAATGCATCAGCCAAAGAAGCCAGTGTAAACAGCGCATATTAGCCAATCGTATTTCTCTGACAATGGAAAAGTGGAAAGTGGAAGTAAGGATTTTTGGAGTTGTGGCTTAGAATGCCCGTATGACCGTGCATGCATATATTATTATTATGAGAGTGATCCATCTTTGGCAAAATGGTGGTGGATGGTAACGTCATACTATGTGCATATAAATGATATACTGTATATGAATATATTTTATTAATAAGAACAGTATAAATGAGGTTTACAAGTCCCATATCCAGACCGGTGCCCTCTCATGCCATTTCACGTTATTATTACCAGGGCACTTCAGATCACTTTACGCTATTCTTAACTCCCTGGGGAGCTTACAGTATCGCTGCCATTTACAGACCCTGAACTCTAAAATTCTGATAATACTTTTCACCACGTAAAGCCGGGTACTCATTTTACACATGGGTGGACTGAGAGAAATGTAACTGACTGCTTTCCCAAGGTATTTACAACATGGTCATGGCGGGAATAAAACTCATGACCGTCAGATTGTGAATCCAACACCCTAACCATTTGGCCACGCTGCTTTGTCTAACCCTTTATTGGATGTCTCTATATTATGTCAGTTCATCAACCTCTCCATTTCCTTGACTTTCTGTTCGTCCGTCCTTCAGGCAATCTCTCACATTCTCTCTATCAGTCTGTATTTCTTTCAGTCGCTCTGTCCATCCGCACATTCGTCCGTCCCTGTGGCCTAGGCCTACCTGTGTTGTGAACCTGTCTGTGTACCTTTCTTCTTCTTCTTCTTCTCTGTCCATCCGTCTGCTGTTCTGTCAATCCTTTTCTCAAACACCTCCCCAACATTATTTACTCTACCAATCTTGTTTCAGTAATCCCTTGTTGCTGCCCCTTCTCACTTTAAACACTCTTTATCGCCGTCTATCGACTTCTTATCGCCTATTTCCTCATCCATACCGACCAGCGATGCTGGCATGTTATTTCTTCCTATCAATCGCCCGCCCTAGATTTGCCGCGGTGATGCAAATATGACGTAGCACACACGACATGCCGACGTCTGTACACAGGGTCGCGAGCTGGGTGGTAACACTGGTTGCTAGGGACGCGGAACTGAATAGGCGTTCAGTATTCATGGCGTGAACCGCGGAAAATGGAAATTCTTTGATTGTCAATGGTTTGTTGTGCAATATTCGTTGAGATTTTGATAAACACTCTTTGCTCTCTCTTCACCTCCTTGTATGAAGTAGATTGCTTGGCCGTTTCTTGGATAATCTTACATATAGTTGCCAGGGAAGCTTAACGTATTAACTGATTGAACTGTATTTGACAACGGTACAGCTCAAAAGTTCAGGCTGTTAGAATTTTTTTTTTTAAATATAGACCACACACACATATATGCACTGTAACTAACTGACCTTTTCGGAAAAGCTAACTAAGCTCTCTAAGTGGTTAAAATTATGCCAGCCGAGACCTCCGCATGGCTAAATTAGGCCAGCGTCAACTACCGGTGTTATTTAATTCGCAGCTCTGTTTGCCAGTCATTACGCCTGTTTATTTAGAACTGTAAGGTTGCAGGAGCCTAACTGGTAAAAAAAAATAAAAAAACAACTGGACTATCAGAGTCGATAGTAGCAAATTATAAAATCTGTCCAGAGGTGTAGATATAATCATATACCATGAAACCACACCGCAAAAGTGGTGAAATTCAGTTTTGAATTTGTAAAAAAATAATTGTTGCAGGCAGTGTTTCCCAATGACATCAGCGGATTTCATTTGTGCAGGCCTGTGATCTGCAAAAGAAGACCAAATTTTTAACCCCTTTTCATGTAATTTAAAATTGTGAAAAAATCTAAATGAAGGACCCCCACTGCAAATTGTATGTAATCTGAGCACAGTGATGGCACTAGACCTGCAGACTAGTCTTGGCCTTCTGGGAACGTTCCTGTGGTTTGAGTAGAAATTTTTATTAAATGGCTCAAAGAGGCTTTTACAGTTTGGCCTCCTGCAATCTATAAGGATTACTCAGTCATTCACGCCTCGAAGGCTCACTCTCAGGCCTTGGCAAATACGGGGTTGTTTGTCATAGGTGACTGATTCGGAAAGATGGATTACTGATAATCTTGAGTGCATGTAGGTAAAGAGTAAATAAAACACGCAGTCAAAGAAATAACATCTGAGATTATCTAAACGAATTCTGTGGTCACGATTCAATCCTTATAATGGCAAACTGCAGTGGAGCTTGAAACAAAAGGTGAGATACTCGTAATTGGAAGTGGTGTGATTAAACAGAATAATTTACTTACGACTGTGTGTTGAACATATCGGTGCTATCTGAAAAGGGAAATGAGCTTACTTAATGTTACCCTTCCTTTTTCTTGTTCTTGTCATCTTGCTTTTGTTGCTTTTGTTACATTCTCTCTCTCTCTCTCTCTTTTGTTTCTTTCTCTCTGTTTCTTTTCCTCACTCTATCTGTATGTCTCTGTCTGTCTCTGTTTCTCTCTCTCTTTCCCTCTCCGTTTCTCTCTCCATCGGTATGAGTGTGTATGTGTGTATGTGTGTGTGTGTGTAAGAATATGCGTGAGTATGTGTGTGTGTGTGTGTGTGTGTGCGTGTGTGTGTGTGTGTGNGTGTGTGTGTGTGTGTGTGTGTGTGTGTGTGTGTGTGTGTGTGTGTGTGTGTGTGTGTGTGTGTTTGTTTGTATGTTTTTATGTGTGCGTTGGTGCGTGTTCGTGAACGTATATGTCCTTCTCTCACTCCTTCCCTATTCCACTTTTTTTTCCTCTCTCTCTTCATTCTTTCCATGTACCTTTCTTTCTTTCATCGCACGTGTCTCCAGCTG
>JAWQUT010000196.1:791992-803040 GCA_033807755.1 Ellobium chinense | reverse complement strand
AGAGAGAGAGAGAGAGAGAGAGAGAGAGAGAGAGAGAGAGAGAGAGAATACAACGAGAAACAGACTTGATAGGATGAGGGAGAAACAGAGCTATAACAAATCTGCTTTTCAAAGCCCGTAAAGTAATAGATCTGCGTCTCCAGGCGCCAAGCCCTTCACACAATCGCAAATCAAGTTGTGGGTTCGATGAAAGACAGAAAAAGATGGACAGTGACGTCTACAAAGACATTGAAGAGGGTAGGCAGAGAACACAGGGAATTTGAAAGCTTGAAAATACAAATAAAAATGCGTGATACCTAAACTCTGCTTATGTTTGATTTTTTAACATAAATTTCATATTCCTGCGAAGATGGACAGACTCCATTTTGGAATGGTTTAGGTGAAGAAGGATAGACTGTAGGAAAGTAATAAAGTGAGCTTGCTCTCTCTGTCTCTCCCCCTCTTTCTCTTAGTCTCTTTCTTGTCTTTCCATTCTTCATCATGCTTTGCACTACAAGTTTGCGTCACTTTGTTTAATATTATCATCACAAGTGTACAGCCAGGTATATCGAGCCATTTTATCTTCCACTGCGTACGATCATTTCCTTCTTAAATATGTCCCTTCCAGTGAGTATGCAAGGGTCACTAACTCTTTCCTACTTTTTTCCTCTATAGTCAGTTTTTAAAAGGATAGAGATAGTTATTTGCTTCACGGCCTGATAAGTCAAAGTTAGTCGTTCACAAAATTTGAACTGCATATATTTTGTTTTCGCTTGACAGTTTCTAAAAAAAAAACCCTTAGAAATGTCGGGATTTTCATCCGGCGCGCGCCGCCATTACCCGTTATGCGTGATGTCAAAATGCAAGATAGGCTAGCAGATCATTGGTCTAGATAGTTTGCGCTCGCGTCTCCACCAATGGTCTCCTTCCTCACTTTATGACGTCACGCAGCATAAGTACTGGCGGCGTACGCAGGGTGAAAATCCCCACATTTCCGCGGTGGTTCCTCACAGATGGTCAGGCGGAAGGAAAATGTACAGGGTTTAAAGTTCTTAAATAAAAAATAAAAACCAACCTAGATTTTTTTAGGTCTTGAAGAAAATATCTACTCCTCTCCCTTTAAAAGCTAGGATGTCATGTCCAGTTCTTCAGCATTCGCTATAGGCGATATATTGCCAGATAATCCTTCCTGCTAGACACAAGAACAGTCTGACCTAGTCTTTGCTTGTGCACGTCATTACTTCGAATATGGTCAAAATAAGGTTTTAATATCTCGCGGGTAATAGCGTGATAGCCAAAAGCGGCTTCAGTAATATGTTTTGGCGGGTTTCCCTTCATCATCGCCCGCCACTTCCCTCTAGACTAAGCCAAGCGAGAGACGAGACCGCCAAATTACACTGAAACCTTTCAACAAAGACGCGGCAGTCAAATGAGTTTCTGAGCCAGTTTACGTGTTCAGAGAGTGGCCTCTTACACGAAACGCACGGATGAAATGTATGACGTAAGAAAATAACAGCAAAGAATCATATTTGTGCCTAAGTGGTCTTGTATAGTTTACTAAGAAAAAGTTTGAAGTCGAATGGCACTTTCCCACAGTCTTGGTCAGGAGCTTACTAGGAGCATTTTGAAGAGTCGAGATACAAAAGGAAATGTATATTTTAATTGGGCTGTGGAACTGTCTTGTCTTTGTGCTTGTTTATTTGTTTGGAACCCGTATATGTTTAGTGTGTTGTGTCACTATAAATCCCCGGAAAAAGTCAGAAGGCCAACATTTGGAAATTGAAAGATCTAAAACGTATTTTGTGTAGTTTTTCTCCATTATAGACAGAAGGAAACGATGTGGATCTAAGAGTTACTGTTCTTTCCAAACAGTATCAGATATTCAGTTCACCTTTGTATGTGTAATCTGTGGACATAGAATTATCTACAAGTAGTGTCTGAGTATATCGGGGAATCACTTTCGCCAGAAAATGGAGCTATTGTCTCTTATTAAGCATTCTTTTGCATTCCCCTCAGAGGTTTGCTTACATAATAAATTATTATGATTTTAGAATAACCAGATATACACATAAGGGGAACGGAGGAAGATTTTAAATTCACCTTTGTCTGTCTTGTCTATGAAAACAGAATTGTTTACCTATACCTGAGTATAATTATATGTATACATACAAGACTAACACCCCATTTTACAAATGGGCAGGCAGGCAACGCACCAGCGGCGAAAGAATACCTAGCGCATCGAAAGGCATCATAGACGAGTGCATTAGACTCCGTGAAATAGTTGGACGATTGGCGAATCGGGTGGATTGAAAAGATCTATCGGAGATTGTATTTCGTTGCTATTTCGTTTTTAAAAGGGTAAAAAAAATAAAGAGGACTGATGTGTATAGTTACTTTTTGTGTATTTTTCTACGAATTTAGGTAAAAACCGCATGTTTTTACGTCACGTAGTTCTCAAGAAATCTGTGACACAAATTCAGCTGAAACGTTTTATTATATGTATAATATTATTGAATCATTTTCGTCAGAAAGTGAACTTGCTGTCCCTCACCAAGAGCTTTGCTTTAGTGGTTTGCACTTACGAACTTTTGTGAAGCAGACCCCATACTCATTATGTCCGTCGAATGAGCTGATACACACGTAAGGATTCATCTCGGTGCTGAGGGTTGTACAAGAGGCTTCTCTGAGGTCTTTTCATTAGCTGAGCAGCCGCTGCTGAAGCCGCACAAATTCGTCTCCATCATCATCGTCTCGTTGTTCATCAAGGGAAACAAACTTCGGCATTACACAGATGTCTAGAGTTGCCAGTTACTAGATCTAGGAAGTATGGGTGGAGCAATACGATGGTCGAGTGAGGGGACAAGGGCTTCCTCGTGGTTGCAGGAAGTACAAAGAAATAATTACATTTGGGGGGGGGGTAGAAAAAGAGGAGTGAAAGAGTAGAACAGGAGAAGAAAGAAGATGCACAGGAAGAAGAAAAGACACGGGTAGGGGTGAAGAATTCTGATGGAAGAGAAGGAAAAGGAAGAGAAAAGAAAGAGAAACAAAGAAGCAATATGGCTAGTTGAAAGTCAGCTAAGGCGGAGGAAGATGAAGGAAAAATGAGAGGAGAGGACGAGAGAGAAAAAGAAGACAAGATTCCCAGGATCTCCTGAGCTTATAAACAAGGCTATTAAATAAACAGGGTTTATTTGGAATTTTTGGGGGTGAATACAAGTCTTGGTATTTGCAGAGGCTCTCAGAAATGGCTGCATTGAAAACAATTTACTGATTCGAACAGACCAGGAGGGCTCACACCCTGTCTAGGTCAGCATAGCACGGTCTGGTTTAGATTTAAAAGAAAATGCGCGAGCCTCTGTGCTCTGATTAACGACAATCTATGATGACAATTGAAAGCTTGGGCTTTAACGATGGGATCTCTTACCATCGTATGAATTACAATACTACGCCGGTGCTGAATGCATTCTTAATGGCGTTCAATATGCAGAGTTAATAATATATTTCTTACGATGGTATGAGACCCCATCGCAAATGTGCAAGCTCTAACATGTCCGGATTCCGGCGGGTGCAGCTCGATTTTGCCATAAGTGCGACAGTGTTTGCCGGTCACTCAGCAAAGAAAATAGGATAGAGAAAGGATTGAGTTACGGCGAAATCGAGCGCAATGGTCCGGAGAGGACTGTGAAATCTGCATAATATGTGACCAGTCGGGAAATGTGTCAGGGTCACGGGTGAACACTAGGCTCCCACGTGGAAAGTAGGGAACATATTCAGGCGGTAGGTATTATAATATGTAAGAATTCAATTGCTGTGAAGTTAGCGTCCTTGTAGTGTAGTGGTAACACGTTCAGACTTGCAAGCTGGGAGACCCTGGTTCGATTCCCGGTAGGGACAGGAAATTTTCTTGTGTAGATTTTATTTTTCGGCATTTTCTCTCAAACTTGATCCTCCACAGTAATTTGTTAAAATCCCTGGTGACACATTTCCCTGAAATGATATGTAACATCTGAAAAATTATCAGACTGAGCTCACATTCCTCCTCCTTAATAAAGAAAGAATACTATATGCCTTGCCACCCGGTTACATATACATGTGTTTGGTATCTTAGAAGTTACTAAATGATAAGGCATGCGTGACTTAGCAATAATATGAACAGCCATCATTTGTGAAGTACTGTATAAAACATCACGAATTCCAATATCAGGGGACTAGATCAGAAATTCGACTGCATGCATGATAATAATAATAAGGCATGCCTTAATGCGTGGAAAAAAGTATACTTATTAAACTATTATTGAGATGTATTCAGTACTGAGGTTCGCCTAAATAATGAAATGATAGAAAAATAATGAATCCGTAATTTGAAATTTATATTTGATGACAAAGTTTACCTCCACACAAGTACTTAATATCGGAGATCCGCTGTTTCAGAATTCGTGAGGTAAATTTCCTATTGAAATAAGAGTTTCCTAAAGAGTAGGCGAGAAATTCGAGTACGTAACAGAGCGAAGGTTCGTTTTAATGAAATCGTCACTGATGATCCTTCCTAGATCTTCTTAGCCGAACCAGGACCCTTGTTTACGGAAAGCCACAATTGAACATAACAGTTTGTCCATTGTAAGACCCTTTCTCACTTTGTTCCTTTTTCAGAATTTTACGCCTTCTCTCACTCACCTCACCTTACTTCCCTCCCCNTCCCACCCAACCCCCTGTGGATTGCTCGCATGGACACTCCAAATAAGTCCAAATCAATGATTATATTGAAACAGAAAGAGCATGTCGCCCCGTTAGCAAAATGTTGCGTGATCGAACTTGGAACGGAGAGAAAGGCACAATTTCACTTGGGGCCAAATCGATCCGGTTAATCAGATGTTCACTTTCATTCGGGGATAAATGAAGATGCTATGCCTGATATAAAAATCTGGCGCGAAGGAGAATGGAAAATAAATAAGATGAATTTGTGGGGTATTGCCAAGTTGCCTAGCAAGGTGTGAATTTGTGCCGTCTTGCCTGGTTGGCTACTTAGAGCCAAAATGGCTTTTTTTTGTTTTGTTTTAAATGACGTCCTCTGCTCTCGACACGTCATATCTCATGTCTTATGACACCCTGTCACGCCTGTGGTATGTAAAGTTTTGAAGTAGCAAAGTAATACATTACTTGTATTATCAGCCAATCTACTTATTATCTCCACGGAGGTACTGATTGATTAACTTGTCTAAGAAGGACATAACATGCCATTATAGACGTCTGGGAATTAAGCAAAGTTCGCACTACAAACTATATTATATTGTAAACTCGGTTTCAATACTTCTCACGTTTCGCTCTCCGCCAACGCAGTCTGATAAGCCCAGCGATGGTGACTTGTGGTAGTTGAGAGCAAAGGGAGGTAATTTCCATCGCCAAATGTTGACACAACTCATAAATAATATAGTGCAATACCATTAATTGGCGACGCAACGCCGAATGATTTCGGAAGGGGAAATGGTGGGGTTTATACCCTCGGCTTGTCCCATATTGTACGGCCTATTACATCCCTGGCCCGTCTGGGGTTTTTTTTTTTTATATTTGTCCATGAAAGAGTTTGTAGATACAAGGGAAAAAATATGGAAGTTTAGGTTGCTTTGGGACATAGTTACGTAGAGAAGAAGGTTGGTTGGTGCAAACACTAGTCTGGTGTGACAGCTATCAAGTATTTATGATATTCTGTGTAGGTCTGTGAAAGCGCCTTGTTACTTTGCTGCATAATCGACCCTGGCGTGGGTGGGAATGGAAGGCAAGAGCCCAAAGATCTTCCGACAAAACAGCTTATCTTTGCTAAAACTGTTTTTGAGGAAATTGAGTTCTTCTCTTTGAATACAGTTCTTTAATTCAAGAAAATTCTTATCTAATTTTTGTCCTCTATGATGATCCTCCGCAGTTTTGCAAGAAAATTGTTGAGTGATAAGCATTGCTATGGATTACAAATATGCAAGCAACGTGATTTTGACAGGAAAAGCAATATAAGCCTTTTTGTCAGATGACCTTAGATCTGATCACAAAATCGCATCCTTTCTAACAAGTATAGGCCAATCTTAATTAATCAACGCTGTCAAAGCTAATTTCCTGTTTAAGGAAGATAGTCGTGTGACTACGTCATCACATCTCGCCTTCGAAAATAAAAGATGCATCATACTGTAAAACTCAGTGTGAAGGACCATTTCTGCTCTGCCGATCCTATTCCTCTGACAAGAGAAAAGAATAAAGCGGAAGTAATGATTGCTGGAGTTTCTTTCTATATCCATCCATCCATCCATCCATCCATCCATCCATCCATCCATCCATCCATCCATCCATCCATCCATCAGTCCTCCTATCTATATCTCCAGGTGTCTGTCTATCCGTCTGTCTATCTAAATACATCTATCATTAAGCCTATTTCATTCTCCGTGTCACACGTCATTCAACTGCCACTATTAAAACTTAATGAATTTCACATTGTGCTGATCTTAACTGCCCATTCACCAATTTACCTTGACATCCCCCATGTTTCCACCCGTAGTAGCTTATTCCTTCACAACTCTTCAAACATTTAGTCCCTACCCACAGCATTGCGTGACACTGGGCCCTTTCATCTCTTAATTACACCTGCTTACATCGGCACTATGCCAGCATTGCCAGGTACCAGCAGACTCGACAAGAAAACTCAATATTTGAAAAGTCACTTGAAATCCAATAATGGGTTTCGGACAATCTTAATGACCCGCAGACTGATCCCCGTATCCCTACCCCAAATTGAGCGAAAACCTAACAATGCTTTCTGATCCGTAATGACCCACGCTACCACACCGCGGTTCATAGACGCGGCCAAAAAGCGTAAGCCGGTCAGTTACGCTCATCCTACGCGTACGTTTATATAGCTATTTTTCCCCACGACAACGTTTACTGTATGAATAGCCACTACTTACGACGCGTAACCCGTATCATGGTTTGGCGTCAGCTGTTACGGTGTGTTACAGAAACGCTGGACAAGTTTGATCTAATGAAGGCGTTGGGGAAAGGGGGGAGAGGAGAGGAGAGAGTGTCTGTCCCAGTCCCACCGCGTGGATGTCATTCGTGAAAGTAATGAATATGGGCGACCATATTATAACTGGTCAGAAAGTTTCTGGATACTTCATTATAATATTGACATATATGTAAACTTCTCCGCGGGTACATTAAGACGGCTGCCGTAAGGTTATTCAAAAGTGACGATATCTCGGTATCTGAATGTGTAGGACATGCTGTTATTTCTTTCTTCTTGTGTCCTTTAGGCCATGTCCATAACAGGGCACTACCATGGTAGGTGTTGGTGAAAATCACATTCATCTCTTCCGATCGGAGAATAGGTTTGATACCTGTTCAGTTCAGCTGCAGGTATTTAATTATTTGTATGGTGGGCCTTCTCTAACGACAGCACCGATTCTATGACTTGTCTACGACTTTATGAACTGTATCATCGGTGCTGTTGTTAGAGATAGCCGTAGGGTGTTATTTTTATGTTTGAAAGTACTGCAATCTCGCAATGTCTCAGAATGTTTCAAGATAAATACTGGAGGATATGAAAAGGAGGGAGTAGGGGAAATAAAGGGGGCCGAGGAAACAAAAATGCTTAAGAAGACAATAGAGTGAGGTGGCGATACTGAAGGGAAGAAAGAAAATAAATTGAGGGGGAAAGATGGAAGAGGGCATTAAAGAAAGGATAGTAAAGTATAAAGAGAGGCCAACAAGAAGAGAAACTAAGGAAAGAAAGGGGAAGAAAATATTACAAAGAAAGAAATAGTAAAGAGAGGAAGAGGGAAGGAAGAACTGGGGTAGCGACTTGCGGACAACGGAAGAAAAACAGGAAGGATGAATAAAGAAAGAATGATAGAAATACTAAAATTACACGAAAGTAATCCAGTTGTATGGCAGTAGTGGCAATCGACTGGTGGAATTAAGAGGTTCTTTGTTGCCAGGTTGACGTGTTAAGACCAGTTAAAGCCTCTTATTGTGGTTTGGCCTTGCTTGTTGGAGAAGTGTCGATTTTACTGCGGGGCTGGAGGATGGTATCTGGCACTGGATGTCAATGGATGGTAATCCATGGATTATTGTGTCCTATCTCTTTATGTTGATGTAAGTAACTGGGATGTAAAGATGGCGTCAGGTGGACAGAAGAATAGAGAAAGAGAGAGAGAGAGACAGAGAGAGAGAGAGAGAGAGAGAGAGAGAGACAGACAGAAAGAAAGAAAGAGAACATAATGAAAAGAAAGAGTGCCACGTGCTGTTTATGACGTCACAAAACATGTTTTCTCTCGTCATGTTTTGTCCTGTTCATGCATTTTTGGGGACATAGCAACAAAGCGTAGTGATGAATTCTTTGTGTATTGCACTTCAAACGAGATCTGCATTGCATGGACCACATTGGTGCGCCGATGCATCAGTGAGACGTGGTTACTTTTCTATTCTCATAAGCCAGTCCCTCTCATAATGTCATGCTCTCCCGAAAGTGAGTCTTCGCACGTCGTAATATGGCGTCCCGATCATTACCGGAACATGCCGTATTGGGTTTTGGTAATTAAGTCGTGTGAGCCTTCTCTGCTGTTGTTTTAACCTCAGTGAAACTCAATCCGGGTGACCAGACTGAGTATAACAGAGGTAAGGGAGGGAAGGAGAAAGACAGTGAGAGAGAGAGATAGAGAGAGAGAGAGAGAGAGAGAGAGGAGGAGAAAGGGAGGGAGAAAGAGAGGATAGAGAACGAGAGAGAAAAGACACACAAAAAAGTAAGAGGCAGAGAAAAACTATTTCTTGTTCTTGTTTGTCCCTTTTCTCCATTCTCCCTGTCCAACTGGCAGCTGAAGACGGCTTTCGGTGCACAGTAATTAGAACTGACAGACACTTTACAAGCTCTGTTTTACTGGTACAGCTTTGGCTATCTCGCCACTGTTTGCTTTCACGAACAACTCCACCGACAGTGGAAGATAACATATCACATTTGGTATGTTCATTAATGTCAGTTTGCTTTGGTGGTACTTTCTGTTATTGATACAGACAAAGTTCTCTTAATGCCAAAGACACGTTTAATAATTTGAACAGTTAGATTGGAAAGTTAGTTTGGTCTGGTGTGGCCTACCCATCCAGATCTTTGGCATCTTTGAGGGGTCGAAGGATCGGCTTCATTATAGTCAAATAAATGGAGAAAATGATTTGGATGTCGGGATTATTAGCTTACGTTGGGGTGCATGTGGCTGACTCGCTTTCAGCTGTGAGCAGGTCATGTCCAGCCAAAGCAATGAAATTCAAAAGGTCCAAAAAAGATGAAACTCAGGAGGTCTTGAGAAATGAGAATCAGAAGGCCTAAAAAAATGAGAATCAGAAGGTGTAAAGAACTAAGATTCAGAAGGTCTACAATCATGAGATTCAGAGGGTCTCAAAAGATTCAGAACGTCTAACGAAATGAAAACCCGAAAATCGAAAGAAATAAGATTCGTAATGTCCAAGGAACTTACAGTAGATTCAGAAGAGTAAAGAAATGAGATCCAGATGGTTAAAGAAATGAGAATAAAAAGGTTAAAAATCAGTGAGATGATTCAAAGAAAAGAGATGCAGGGGTCTTACTGAAATGAGATTCAGAGGGTCAAGAGCAATGATATTCAGATGGTCTAAAGGAATGATTAGATTCAGAAGGTCTTAAGAAATGAGATTCAGAGGATTCATAAAAATTAAAATAAGAAGATCTACTGAATGAGATTCAGAAGGTCTAAAGAAATGAGATTCATTAGATCTAAAGAAGTGAGATTCATTAGGTCTAAAGAAATGCGATTCAGAAAATCTGATGAATTATTTCAGAACATCTTCAAAACAAGATTCAGAATGTCTAAGGAAACGAGATTCAGTTCAAAAGGAGTGAAATTCAGAAGATCTAGAGAAATCAGCACAAGCAGATTCTCTCTTCCCAGGATCTCATGTATCAAAAATCTGTTGTAAAAGAGTGAAGAACAGATGACCTTTTCTCTGTAACTCTCAACTTCGACGAACTTCAAAAGCTCGAAACACCGACATAGACCTTATAATGCTCTAAATATCGACTCTGTTATTCTTTATTTCAGGGTATACTCACTAACTCGACCACCTCACAAACTGGAAATGATAAGCTCTTCCCTTGAAATTCGTGCATATGAGGCACTTTTGTATATATACTTCCAGCAGGTACTAGACAGAAGGAGCTCCGAGTTTCTTTGCTTTTCTAGTCAGATGGCACTTAGATCCTTCTAACACCATCTCCCTTTGGATTAATTAATCGTGCAGAAAAAATGCCGGGAGAAAACAAACAGACACATATGGCCGACTGGTCAAAGTGAAAGGAAAGTCATGTTCACCGTGACAAAATAAATTGGAGGCTTTTGTCAGGCGGTGCCGGGTCCAATTAAACAAATCCTATGGTCCCCTTTGTTGTAGCCACTTACCGGTGTCAGGGCAAATTAGTCGCCTGTCACTCATTCTGGCAAGAAGGGGGAACAGATTGACCTTAACACCGCCTGTGGTGGAGAAGTAGATGTATGTAGAGAGAATGATTACCCAGCTGTGCTAAATTATCTCTGGCCTGGTGACATTTCAGGTACATTGTGTTCTAGTTTGACCTCTCACCCGCCCTCTCCTCCAGTCGAAAACCCTCTAAGCTCATACATAACGTCCTTGTTGGCGTAAACGGTCGTATTCCACAGTACGACAGGAGCGTTTAAAGAGACGAAATTCTTCATATGTTAATTGTATTTACAAATAGTAAACACATTTTGGGACAGCACTGATATAATCCTGTACTGAAGCACCATTCAACAACAACAACAACAACAACAACAACAACAACAACAACAACAACAACAACAACGACAACGACAACGACAACAACAACATTAAAAACAACGACAACGACGAACAACAACAACCTGTGATTTTGCTGTCCTCAAGGTTTCTAGCCTGCAATCGCATAATTTAGAGAAGGGTATGCGACGTGGATCTTATTGCATCTAAAGATTTATCTCACATACCAGTTTGGCTATCAGTCTTAACATAAT
>JAWQUT010000196.1:777115-782386 GCA_033807755.1 Ellobium chinense | reverse complement strand
AGAGATTACATGCTATAATGATCTATTTGGTCATCAGATTTGGTGGAGAGATTACATGCTATATTGATCTATTTGGTCATCAGATTTGGTGGCTGGAGGTAGCCTAACTTTGCATATATGTTTTAGAGAGACACTTACTTATGAAATGGGCCTCGCTTATTATAATTCCAATTCTGGAGCTAGGAATGACGTCATTCAATGTAGATGCAGTGGAGCTTTATTCACCTAACCGAAGGAGTGTTGCAGTCCATTGTTTTGTTCGCCGTCATTGTAAAATAACGATTGTTTCCTCACTAGTTTACAAAAGAATCTGTGTGAAGACTCTGAGTGTTTTAGAAAATCTCCTTGCCATAAGATTGTACTTATATGTGTCTCGTGCCACAGTAAGGCATCAATATGGGATTATACAGATAATTCAACACTATCAAGAACAGCGGCAGGAGCAGAGAAGCAGCAGCAGAAGAAGAAGTAGAAGAAGAAGAAGAAGAAAATGAAGAAAAAGAAATGAATAAGACGAAAAAAGGAAGAAGAAGGAAAAAAAAGAAGGAGAAGAAAGAAAACAAAGAGGAAGAATAAGAAGGAAGATAGGAAGAAAAAAGAAGAAGAAGAAGAAAGAAAGAAGAAGAAGAAGAAGAAAAAGAAGAAGAGGAGAAGAAGAAGAGGAAAAAGAAGAAGAAAAAAAAGAAGAAGAGGAAAAGAAGAAGAAAAAGAAGAAGAGGAAGAAGAAGAAGAAAAAGAGAAGAAGAACAGAAGAAGAAGAGGAAGAAGAAGAAGAAGAGGAGGAAAAAGAAGAAGAAGAGGAAGAAGAAGAGAAAGAAGGAGAAGGAAAAGAAGAAGAGAAAAAGAAGAAGAGAGGACGAAGAAGAAGAACAAGAAGAACAAGAAGAAGAGGAAGGAAGTACCAGAAAGAATAACAACGTAGCTGCCTCCACCTTCACCATCTTCATCACCACCAGCGACCAGCTGTATCGACTCGCTCTCACCACAACAACCCTCTCTTTTCCTGTTTTCCTCAAATTAACAATAAAAACAAAACCAGAAATTCAACAACATACATAACACACAATAACCAACTCCATCCCTCATGATAAAACGGTTTCAATTAGCATAATTGGTCTATCAAACAGCCATTCTGTGTGCGCGTGAGTATCCATTGAGACTGACAGAAGATGCTGTTTTATGACTCACCTTATCATGCACGCGCGCTCGTGCTCACGATAAAACCTTGCAGCTTAACTCGGATTCCTGGCTGTATAGGAGCAGAGAATGTCACTCCGGCTGAGAACAGAATATCACTCAACGGTTTTAAAGATATTTCAATAAAAAAGCGAAATCAAGCTCAGGGAAAAGGATAAGGTTTATGCAGTCGAATCCGTGTTATTGAAATCCGGGAAATGACACTTTTCGTTTGTATAGCAACATCGTTGTGGGAAAACAGCATTTATTTGAAGACGCACATGGTAGCACATTTGCTTAAGTCAGTCTTGAGGTTTTGAGAAATTTAGCGTTTTCAACCTGTTGCTGAAAGCAAAATAATGAGACAGATGTGGTTTAGCTTGTAAAATTCGTATTCAATAACGAGTCAAAACTCTACGTTTGTTTTAATATGAAAAAGAAGAAACGTGAAAGCTCATAGTTATATAAATAACTCGAATCACCAAAATTATGACTTAAGCAGATATAGAATGAGTGTGACGACATTACGAAATTTCTTTCCTCAAAAAAAAAAACAAAACTCTATTCTCAAATATTTTGGAGGTCATACATTGATTGCTAGTTCCATTCAGTTATATTGTTACGGAGAAATGCACTCGAACAAACCTGTTGCAAAATATACTAGATGCTCTAAACCGCTTCGTACCGAGCATGTTTCACAGTAATATATATAACTATAGAACCGACCTTACCCCAAATACATTTTATATGACGTGCAGAACGTTTCAGGATAACGCTATTTTCATAAAGACAGTGTTTGTATTAAACGTGTTCAAGTGACTTATGTGTACAAATATTTGGAATCTACAGCGTCGTTTTATAGCTTCGTATATTTGCAACATCCTCTGTGCTACCACAGAGTTGCAATTAAGCGGTGCCGACCACAGTAATTAACTAAACTGTGATGAAAGGGAGTAAATCCACTGCTGTTTGAAGGTGAGGATTGATTCAATGGAACGTAAAAGTTCTTTTAACATAATTTCTGTTCCGTTGTCGCAAATATTATTATGTTCTGTTTTTTTTCACCAGTTTCAGATAACATACAGAATTAGGCATAAGGCTACTGACTATAATGCATTCACAGTGATATTTCAAGAGATGTCTGTCAGTTTATCTGTCTGTCTGTCTGTCTGTCTGTCTGTCTGTCTGTCTGTCTGCCTGCCTGCCTGCCTGACTGCCTAAATGTTTGTCTGTCTGTCTGTCTGTCTGTCTGTCTGTCTGTCTGTCTGTCTGTCTGTCTGTCTCTCCCTGACTGCCTCTCTCTCATTCTGTGTGTGATTGAGCTAGTGCAAAAAGAGTCGCTGAAGACACTTTTGTTATTTCTGCAAATTGCTCGAAAGGTCTTGATGACATCATAAACGCTATTCTACTTGCGGAATGCCTATAACAATGCACACTAAACCCAGAAATAAGAAGATACTTTTTCTAAGACATTATGGCAAACAGCTTCATTTGACCAAAAAAAAAACAACAAAAAACACAAAAAACAAACAGACTGACTGATGTGCACGAAAACATTTCTGGAGGCTGCTTCATCTCCCTTTCTCGAGTCTATCAAGAACAGGACCACTTCCTGAAGAAAATAAGAGAAAATTATCTTTAACAATGGTATAATATTGAATAGGGTGCATTAATCCCCTTGCTCTAGTGCGCAAAGCCTTTTTCTTATCTTAACCTCTGCGCCACACGCTGTGCCTGAGTCGGTAAACCGTTGAAGCCAATGGAACAGTGAAAACAAAATCTCGCTTACTAAATGAAAACAGAATTTTTATCAACAGGAAAAAAACAACAACAACAAACCTCACTGAATGTTACAGTTTCAAACTGCATCTTTATTGATAGACCAACGTCTCTAATAGCAGAAAAACGCGGGTCACAGAACTGTTGTTCCAAGATACAGAGCAGAAAGTTAATTTCTTCATCTTTAGTGGTTAACTTCGTCGTCTTTAGTAAACTTTCAAAATGTCCCAACAGATCTGTTAAAGAACAACAAGCACAGCATCAACACTGCCAAGCAAAATATCTGTAATTTACCTTTCCGAATCAGTCAACCAGTACAAGCTAAAAATCTCGTTTTTGCCATGGGCTGGGAATGAGGCTTGAATCGAAAACATGAATGACTGAGTAATACTCATAGTAAGTTATTGGTACACAATACAGTTTTGTGACTGGGAAACAGAGATGCAAAGTAAACAAACGAACGTCGACTGGTCTAGTTTAGCCATGTGGAAAGTTTTCTTTAGATTGCTCGGTTTTACAATGTCATACAGTGTTAAACATCTCATTCATAATACAAACACATATAACAATATACATCATACATGTAAATACATACTATTACAAATGAAATGCATAGCAAAGTCATTGCTGGTCGCCAGCGGTGCAGCGCCCTGGTCCCCCCAGCTCTAAAGCCAGGTACTCATTTACACCTGAGTCGAGTGAGGAAATGGAAGCGAAGTATCTTTCCCAAGGACACTACAACGTAAACCGCCCAGCTCGCGAGTTAGACACATCAACCTTAGACATGAAAGTCTTCAGTTTCTGAGTACGACTCACAAACCGCACGGCCACGCTGCCTCCCGATCAGTTGTTTTGTACAAACAGCAATTAACCCTCTAGTGCCCAGTCCTATTTATGATGGCACAAACATTCTGAGCTCCAGTTTTCTTGGATCACTTTTGTGTCTACTATGCTGGAACAAGCATCAAAATTATGTTAGTTTGCGTTTTCTTTGTTTTATAAGATGTATCAGATCTGATATGCTGGGCATTAGAGAGTTTCAAAGCGATTCGGATAAGCAGCAGCAGCAGAAGAAGAAGAACAAGAATAGATGAAAGAGGGAAAGAAGAAGACCTAGTAAAGGAAGAAAAATACGCAGAAAGCGGGAGTAGTATTCTATAACAACAACAACAACAACAACGACGACGACAACAACAACAACAACAACAACAACAACAACAACAACAACAACAACAACAATGTTAAGCTAACTTTGCATTCCATCTGTGTTGAGATTTAACCTCGTATTCCAGGAAAATACGATTCGGAGAAAGCTGATGGTTTGTCATACAACCAGTTTGTTAACGCAATTCCTTATGAAATGTTTATGAATAAGATCTCAAGCTTTTGAGATCACATAATAAACATTCCGATAATGACACCAGAGCCAGCCTATGATTCACCTTTCCGAAACGCTGAAAAGAAACAAAAAGGTTTACCCTGTACCTCAACAAGGCCACTTTTTTTTTTGTTTGTTTACTTTGTAATCTCTGTGTCCGCTATCAATATCAGTATCTTTAAGCATTACTCAGATATTCAGATCACAGAAGCCTAATCCAAGATACTCTCTTTGAGCCACTAAACTGTTTTCTTTACTGTCACTTACAAGAAATTCCACAATCTCTACGTCTTTTTTTAATTGTTTGCTGAATTCAATGAGCTTGTTAAAAATGATGTTTAAAATTAAGGTCTTTNACGTCTCTAATAGCAGAAAAACGCGGGTCACAGAACTGTTGTTCCAAGATACAGAGCAGAAAGTTAATTTCTTCATCTTTAGTGGTTAACTTCGTCGTCTTTAGTAAACTTTCAAAATGTCCCAACAGATCTGTTAAAGAACAACAAGCACAGCATCAACACTGCCAAGCAAAATATCTGTAATTTACCTTTCCGAATCAGTCAACCAGTACAAGCTAAAAATCTCGTTTTTGCCATGGGCTGGGAATGAGGCTTGAATCGAAAACATGAATGACTGAGTAGTACTCATAGTAAGTTATTGGTACACATGTTTTGTGACTGTGAAACAGAGATGCGCAGTAAATAACCGAACGTCGACTGGTCTAGTTTAGCCATGTGGAAAGTTTTCTTTAGATTGCTCGGTTTTGCAATGTCATACAGTGTTAAACATCTCATTCATAATACAAACACATATAACAATACACATCATACATGTAAATACATACTATTACAAATGAAATGCATAACAAAGTCATTGCTGGTCGCCAGCTGTGCAGCACCCTGGTCCCCCCAGCTCTAAAGCCAGGTACTCATTTACACCTG
>JAWQUT010000196.1:769615-772115 GCA_033807755.1 Ellobium chinense | reverse complement strand
AGTCACAGGTGAAGCTCGTTCTGCAGTGCTCACATCTATACTCCCACGGGCACGTGCCAGAACCTGAAGTGAGCAATGCCTCTGTCCCGTAATTCTTGATTCTTTAAGACAGCAGCTGCTGCTGGGTGGAATCGGTTTGTTCTGTGGGTTTGGAAGGGAGAGAGGAGGCGATGTTTTNNNAGATGTGTATAAGAGACAGGGGCTGTATTTGTTGTGTCGTGATTATTGAGATTTTGTGGTTGTTTTACATCATCATCATGACCATCACCATCATCATCATCATCATCATCATCATCATCATCATCATCACCACCGCCACTTTGAACAAAGATCAAAATAACAAAACCCGTTCTGTCCATATCAGCGAAAAATTAAGAAAATTAATGTATAAAATGAAACTCATTACAATGATGTGATTGTTAAAATACGAATTTTCGAATCTAAAAGTGATCCTTCGGCTGGCTAATACACTCATGACAATCACCAGCCACCACTACCTCTACCATCATAATTATCTTCGTGGTTCATTTCACCATCATGAGGTTACCAAAGCCGTGTGAAAGCCATCATCATCTTCATCATCTTCATTATCATTAAAACTAAATATGATTCTGCCCAAAGACACATAACTTTCTGAATAATCTATAATGAATTTATTAAAAAATAGTCAACGTTTCGTGTTTAACACTTTCTCAAGACTGACAATGCAGGTATAAGACGTACAAAGAAAGACAAGTGAATACATGTCTGAGAGCCAGAAATAGAAACAGAAATAGACATAGAGCAACTGAGAGAGGCAGTGAAAGGGACTGGGATATGTTCATTGCCTGAGTCATTTAAAGCAACGGTATACAGAAACACGTTGACAAAACCACACTATCACATACACATGTACCTGCACACACACACACACACACACACACACACACACACACTCATACACTTCCACATACACACGTGCGCGGGCGCAAATACACACACCTATTCTCCTATGCACACACATATCCACACGTACCTTCAACCCTTCGTCCATACGTGAATGGGCTCGGAGCAAAAGTCACAGGTCAGGGGGGAGCATGGATTCCAGTCTCCATTACTAAGAATTATAAACAGATACCGTGCTCCAATGCCCCGAGTCTACATCTTCATCATCATCATCATCATCATCATCATCATCATCTTGATTGCATTGAGTCATCATCCACCGAATCCCTTGTCATCACCATTCCTCTAACAAACTCGCATTTACGTCACCACTATCATTACCACAAATAACAGCACCATAACTACTGTACTACCATCACTATCACCACCTTCATCAGCCACCAGACAGTCTCAACCATATCAGTTATTATCACCTCCACTATCACTCCACCGTACTGCCGCCACCAGCACCATTAGCCTAACAGCAGTGCCACCGCAACCATTTCCATCCTGCCACATCATTATTTTTGCCAACCTTCAGCAACGTCAGGAGCATCAACATCACTATTGCCGTCACCATCAGTACCCACTCTAGCATCATCATCGCAAGCAACTTTGATCCATTATTATTGCCACCATCACCACCAGCACAACTGCTACCACCACCATCATCATCATCACCATCATCATCATCATCACCAACATCACCACCAACACCAACATCACCAACACCGTCAGCACCAACAACATCATCATTAACACCAACACCACCATCACTTTCAACACCCCGTTACAACATCACCACCGCTAACAGCTGAATACCATCACAACTACCACCACCACCACCACCACCAACACCACCACATTCATCAGCAATGCCACTGCCACCACCACCATACCACTACCATCACCATCAGCAGCAGCTGAATACTACTACCACCTCTTCCATTATCTCATATCACCCTCATCTTTCCTCCTTCATCCCCTTTTCCCCATTTCTCTAACTATGCTGACAAGCCCTCACCAAGGGTGTCTCACAGGTAATCAGTGAACGCATTGTACGACTCAAAACAAAAATTGAAAAGTGTCGACCAGGACATGTGGGCACAGAAACAGAAAATGAGATCCGTCATACCATTGATTTTCATAGCAGAAATACTGACACCTATAAGCGCAAACGTGCCATCTCTGTAGTCTGTTTTGCACACCCGTAATTCTCCTTCGCCGCAAGCGAGCGGTTAAAATGACACGTTTTGAAATGTCTATGAAAATAGAGCCCTCATCATCATATTTTTTTTTCCTATCTCCTTCAATCAATTTCTCGAGACAGCTCTGGAAGAAAACGCTGTCACATTCGTAAATGTCAAAGAATATATTTTGTTTTGTTGCTTTTGAGACGGGTTTTAAACAGTCTGACGGCAAATTAAAAAAACTTGAAATCGGTTTATTTAGCGAAATAGGTGGGTGAAAACTATGCCACGTGCTTGGTCTAGGCTTGGAGGAAGATGTAGGGCATTATAACTATAACAATATTATAGGTAGAATGAAAGTTTGAAAACGGAGATTTGGGGGTTTT
>JAWQUT010000196.1:732919-756728 GCA_033807755.1 Ellobium chinense | reverse complement strand
CCCCCCATCCTTTGGACCCACAATGTTAAACAGCATTATCCACGAAGATGTTGACCCATATCGACACTTCAGTCCACTAGGGTCATACGCTTGTTCAGTTTGATACAGCCATAGGACTCCTATAGCGCACATTATAAATTAATGATAGGGTCAAGGTAAGGAAATATATTTTTTAAAAAACACCCTTGAGAGACTCCGTGGACAATAGAGAGTTTGCGTTTTCAAGTTCGGGTTTGTTTGTTTTTTTAAACGAATCATTAAATTACGGAAGAGGTAGGTACAAGTAAGTGCTGGTCAGTGCAATATGACCTTAAAGATAATTTCTCGAAATGCCATACGAAAATACGTTTGTCTATCTCTGATATAACTGTCCGCAATAGATTCGAACTTTAAAAACGAAGCTCTCTATTTAAGGATCTGCCCTCAATCTTAAACTCGTTGCTAACCAGAACCTTGCCCTTTACCCCTAACATCTTGGAGGAGTTTTAAGATTTTACCAAATGTACACAGGATACGTGTTGACTAACAGGACTCCAATTTTTTTTTTGTAACCAGGTAAAGCTCATGACAGGACCGGATGAACGATCAACCGAGCTGACCAAATGACCAGCTTTAACCAGGGGACGTGTTGGCAAAGTTTCACTGTACAAAAAGGGAGAGGAAGAAATGAGAGGACAAGAACAAGAAAACAGGAAGCGAAAACAGATCAAAAGAAAACAACAAGAAGAGCTAAGCAAGGATGAAGAGGTGTAAACATGCAAATATAGTAGATGGGAAAGAGACAGAAATGAAGGATAAGATAAGATAAGATAAGATACGTTTATTCATCCACGTTCCGGAAGAAGGAAGAGTGAAGATGAAGAAGTAGGAGAAGAAAGAAAAGAAGAACGAGAAGAAGAAGAAGAAGGAGGATGAGGAGAAGGAGGAAGAGAAGAAGAAAAGGAGAAGAAGAAAAAGAAGAAGAGGATATAGAAGAAGATTGTCTACACATCTATGTCAGATGTCACAATACTAATAAAAGCAAGCTTGCACCTATTTAAATCACCCGCGGTGTTCAATATCAAGGTCAAGTTATAAAACCCCCCCAGCGGTCCCTTTAAATGACACACTTCTGGAGCCGACAAAGACCGCGATCGATCGGCTGACCCGATTAGAAATCGATAGGTCCCCCGCCCTGTGCGCATGCGTGTGTTGACACTGGCCAGCTGATCGGATCGATGAATGGAGGCGAACTGTGAATGAATGCGCGCGCGGGTGTTCGGGTTCAAAATAACAAGATTGACACTGAGTTTGGTGCCGAGGGCCGAGCGAGGCTCTAGAGTGACGAACTTACTACTCGCAGAGAGAATGAAATGACAGGCTAACAGTGAAACGTCCAGCCATTAATTTATTCAAAGGTGATAAATTAAACAGATCTAGCTGACTTGGCCTACGTGATTCCTGGACAAGCCAACAGTGGAAAGCAAAACTCCGCCGCCACGATGACCCAGCGCGACGCTATCCCATCAGTACTCTGTCCAGACCTGCCTGCCGACCACACCACGCCACATCGACCTTCTCATACTTACATTAGGCTAGCCAAATTCAAAACTTCTTTTTTCATGGCAACGGCCCGAGAAGCCGGGTTTCCAATGTATTTTTAGCGCTGATCCCATAAGATCCAAAGTACAAAACCGGTGAAGGATACGCTTTATTTTTAAAACGATGCTGATGTAAGCTTGTGCTATTTCGTGTTACGACTTGCCTGCTCGCGTGGCGGCGATAAATTTTCTCCCGGTTGCCCCCCTTAGACCACGCAGTAGCGTTCGCGGGCCAGGTAACGCGCATCCATGAGAACTATCAATCAAGCTAAGCGACCAATCAGAAGACGCGAACTGAGGCTGACGTCACGATGTGTGTCGCTCTGCTCGCTTGATTTAAAATCCAAGCGTACAGCGTTCGGCTAACAGTACGAGGAAAACATCGAGGGGGAAGAGTCGTGTTGTGTGAAAACAGTGTTTGGGATTTACATTTTCAGTGGTGTCCAGTTCATCTGCGTCGGATTTACTATTGGAACCATTTGTGTGTGACTTGTGGAAGTGTGTTCGAAGTTATTTTTTTTGAAGTCGTCTAAATGATTCATTCCGAAAACATAGACCCAGTGACAATGAACATGGAGAAACCGCGAACAGTGCGTAGATGTTTATTTGGACGGCCAGATCCCGTCCAGTTGCAGCACGATCTACAAAATACAATGAATGAAATAACTGAAAATGAGACAAAGAGATTTGAAAATAGTTGGGGCTTTAACCTGAAGACTGAACAGCCCGTCGAAGGTGGATTGTATTTGTGGGAACAAGTGCGTCCCACGGAACAAATTCCCTCATTTTATTTAAAAGGGTATGCGCCGCGCAAGCAAAGACCCGTCTCGCGCATTCGATCAGGATCTAGATCTCCAACTTTGTTCAGCCGAAGATCTCCATTGACAGCAAAAAGAAAATTAGACTTATCATCGGAATCGGAGGAAGATGTTGAAAATAAAGACAATATGGTCACCCCATTCGTAAATGAATCAGCCCTAGGCCTACCGGTTTATGACACCTCTTTTGCAGAGTACCGTTTATGTGACTCAGATCCATCGCCACCATCAGGATTATCACGCAGCTCATCCACACCCTCTCTTCATGAACTTTCTCCTGCAACACAAGCTCATTCTATTGTCACTCCTCCTACAAGATCAAGATCGTTGACACAAAGTTCCATAACAGGTGAGACCAATCTGGATTACAACTTTTAATCTTTGACGGTCCGTATTTTTACCATTTTTTTTTCTCCAGGAGGCGGCTGTGTATGTGACCAATTTAAGTGGTATACTAAAGAAACTGACGCGATGGCAAGAGATATTCTAGACTAGATCTAGTCTATCGTTAATCTAGACTAGAATTATATTTCAGGATTACATAAAAATGTTTTCCTGTATTTATTTTGCCTCTCGGGTCTAGGATAGTCTAGATCTAACGTTTTCAAACGCTGTCGGAAACTTTGATCTTAACGCGACCTAACCCTTTGATCTTTAACCGTAACCCACATCTACACTTGCTCTCAATAGCTTACTGATTGCATTTCCTGAACAACGCGCCAGTTCAATTCAGCAGTTTTATTTATAGCCTTTTATTTAAAATATGAATCACATTAACATGGTGGAGTCATGAAAACAACAAAGGCCTACAAATTGAAGTTGAAGCACATGTTACTAAATTTTAGATTGAATTGGTTTGGACTAACTTTAGTTGGTCTCACACCAGAAATGCAAGCGATATATTATTATATTTCTTTCTGCGTAAATTAAAAGGAAAACGCTCGAAGCTAGACTAAATCTAGTCTAGACCTCTGTGAATTTCATTTAATTAGATCTATAAAAATGTAAGTTTTAGATCTATTGTACATTCATCTTAAGTAGACATCATCTTGACTCTACTAGATTTAGAGGATCTAGTCAAGCAAGAAATTGATAATCTGCACTGAGATAGTAGTTTGAATATAGTCTAGATGTAGTTTAGATTAGCTAAAAAGGTTAGTGATTAGATTAGCTAAAAAGGTTAGTGAAGTTCTGAACAAGAATAGAAAATTAAATAAGAACATAAATTTTTAATGTCCTTTCTGCAACATGAGCAAATATTGCAGAGGATCAGCAATTCCTACTTTTTTATTATTGAAAAGGGCAACTTGGGTGAGGGTGGTAGATTTACATTGCAAGAATAAATTTAAGTATTAAGTTGAGTGCTGTTTAATACCCAGCCTGTTTTTAACAATTTGATAATTTTTTTTGAGTGGTTTTACCAAGACCAGTAAAACAACTGCCTGATCCCCTTAAGTTAAATTTAGTCTAGGAAAACAAAACAAATTGTGTTTGTATTAATTGTATGTTTACAGAGGTTGATACTATCTAAAAAGCAACCCCGCTCGGCAAAAAAAAAACAACAAAGGCCAGGCCACATTAAAATCTGCCACGATTTGTTTACCGAAATTTTGCGTAGTGTTTTCAATTAAAATATTATGCAGAATAACACGTAGTCTATCTAAGTCTAGACTAATGCACTGCGTTTTCTGTTTTCTTCGTATAAAATCACAAGGCATCGAAACGATGTGTCATCCACATGAATGAGGTTTCATTTCCTTTATTTTTCCAGAACGGTTTCCGAACGCGGCGATCCGATCGATTTTTTTTCCTCCTTCCACCCTTCTCCAACGTGCAAGGCCTACGCCCTGCCTGGACAAGTCTTCGCGTGGGGCCATTTAAACATGTCACTCGATTGTATGGCCTTCTCACTAAGCGTGGCGTCCGTTCGTCCGTTCTTCTCTGCTTGGCTACTACTAAACTAGTCTAGTCTAGACCTTAACCAGTAGCCGTGTGGTTTGACTGAATTGGCCTGTGCATAAAACTCTTCTTGTCGTCCAGCATATTGACATAATATAATAATATACACTCTGAAACACTTCTTTCGTGTGTTGAATTTTATCATTGCCGCTGAGGCAGATCTGAGATTGTAAGACACAATTATTACGGAATATATGAAGTAAGATTGATTTGGTGGCTAAAGCCTAATACGTGACTGAATTATAACTGTACTGACGCTCTGCCACTGGCTGGTTCACTGCCTTTCTCTGAAGCGAAATTAAAAACAAAATGTAAACAAAAATAGGGAACAAGGGAAACATTTATCTATTTCTCCATGATCAGATGAATGCATTGCCAACCATCACAGAAAGTAAAGCTAGGCGCTCTCTCTCTCTCTCTCTCTCTCTCTCTCTCTCTCTCTCTCTCTCTCTCTCTTTCTTTCATTATATCTTGGAATCTGTTACTCTCAGTTACGTGCGGCATCATCTTGATTGCTTTCTGTCTATCTAATCAGAAGAGATGCCTGGAATATAGACTAGTCTAGTCTAACTAGTTAAGACTAATTTCCACTGCACCTGTTCAAGGTATTTCCACCATGCCAATGGCTTGGCTCGACACAGCGACTTTAGGACTAGCAGTTTGCAGAAATTACTACAGAAATGCAACACCGGTTACTTTGTTTGATCATATAGATAGAGTCTAGATGTTGTCATGCTACAATAAGGAAAATGCAGTTATATTTGTGTATGTGATTGTGATGGTTACATTTTCACTTGACATAGTATGTTGGATCTCATTTAAGCACAATCCATATTATTGCACTTTTTATATATAAATTGCATTTTTCATAAATTGATAGTGAATTGCAAGAATAAGCACCATTGCTTAGTTGCATCTTTCACATAACCGCAACTTTTCCCATGTTATTTAATGGTAGATTTGCGATGAAGCGTAGTCAACAATGTCTAGGTCTGTTGTTTTTATTTTCTCACAGAAAACTTGAGATCTTACATTTAAAAAAAAAATAAAAAATTGTAGTCATCTCCTAATATTTTTTGTCCTTTCCTTCTTTTCAGATTATATGGTGTCCATAAAAAAATCACGGATATCAACAAAGAGTTTACCGAGGACGTGAAACTCAATTAGACTTAGGTAAGTCTTTACAACTGGATCTAGACTAGCAATTGATTTTGCTGTAAAATTTGTTTTGATTATGGTATCAATAGAATTCATGTTCATGGTTTCTCCTGGCGTTTTTCAAACACAATTTGTTGCAATAACAACAACAACAAATAATTTGAAAGTTCTTGTAGGGCGAGCTTGCGCCTCTTCCCACTACCCTCAGAGAAAAGCACATTTGTTTCCTTTCCTTTCCTCATTCGACCCCACCCCACCACCCACTCTCCCATTTCCTTCTCACTCCCAAAGTCCTAGCTGCATTTGGGTCATGTTCCATCTTGTAACAGATCAATACCGTCAAACGGCTCGAATTTCTTTTTTTATTATTATTGTTAATATTGATTTCTTGCCGAGTGAAGGGGGCAGGTCTGGGACAAAGAGCTCTAAATCCACAGCCATTAGTGAGGGTTTTAAGGCGAGAATCAGCCGCCAGGATCGTTACAGAGGAAATCCCAAGTTTTTGAGACAATCTGGTCTTTTCATCTAGGGCTTTGTTTATCGCTAAGTTTCCCCGCCTTCCTTGATCATTCAATCAGGCAGTCTTGGGTGCCAGGTGGGAAAAACACTTTATGGAGAAAAATCGAACCAACTGTTCTGTGGTTGCCTTCAAAAACAGAAGAGAGCCGTGGGTTCTAGGAATGTAGGACCACCAGTAGAGGGATTTTTATTTTAAAAAAAAAGTGCAGCATATATTTTTAAGCTAATGCAACATATAAGGGCAAATAACAAAACAAAACACCAAAAACCTAGCAATTAAGAAGACTGTAAAGTTAGAAGGGAAAAAAAAAGACTACTAAATTTAGAAAAAAAAATATAATGTGAAATAGATTTGACTTGCTCTTGCGTGGTGTTGTCGTTTTCTAGACTTAAAACATGAATGAAACATGCTGACTTGTTGGAAGAGATTTATAGCGTGACTTGAAGTCTACCTTTAACTCAACACTCATATGGCATCGCGGGGCCCAGATTTGGCAGGAGGCCTTACTGAGGAAAAGCAGGGGACAAATTTGTCTTTGTCATTTGACATGTTTTTCGTTTGTCTGCAAAACCTGCGTGCTCGGCAAGACTGGGGCCGTTTGTGTCTTGGGCCTCCGGTTGTCGTTTATCTCTTGTGTATGTTGTATTGGATATGTATGGGGTACGGTCTACAGTACACGACGCTCCATGTTCATTGTTCTGTCCCTGGGCCGTGTGTCTGTCGTTTTTTCAAGGTTAGGCATGAATCAGCATTAACAGTGACAGGGGGTTGGGGACTGGAAGGGGGAGGGGGAGGTTGTGTGGTTTAGAGAAGAGCGAAAGAGTGGAGGATTCACTGGGGATACGGAGACAGCTAAAGTAAGGAGACTGGATCCAAGTAAACGAAAGAAAGCAAAAATACAAAAAAAACATGAACTTTTCTCTGAAGATTTATGCTGTAAAAACTTTCCACTGCTTAAGAATAAGGATATAACATTATTCGTCCACAGAGGGAAAATTGCATTTGTTTCAGTGAAAGTACAAAAAAAAAATATAACACTCATTATAGAAATGTTGTCTTTGTTACAGTGGATAAAACTAAAGTACACATCTAAATAATTATTCCCGTGAAACACACACTTCCACCAGCAGTTGCTGAATCTTTACTTTTTTTTTGTTTGTTTTGAAAACGAGTTCAGAAAGGGGACGAGGAGGTGGTTAGATTTTTAAAACCACAGTGGCGAAAACCCAACAGTTACATTGCGTTCGTGTTTTCAAACAATCACAGGGTTCGATTTGCTTTAATCTCCAACAATCCCGGGACACCCAATCGCGCCTCGCCCTGTCCCTGCCCGTCCCGTGCCTGGCCCGCGACCTTATTATCAATAACAATAACAGGCGGGAAACTCTCGACTAGCCTGACTCGAATCGGTCGCGCTGTCCTGTCCACGGGTCCTAGTCCTCAAGTCCTGAGTCCACGGCGAGCCACCGCCAAATCATGCCGGAGCCTGCTAAAGCCAAGAGCGCGGAGCCGTGGATCAGGGACTCTGGGTACCCTCCCCCCCCCTCCCTCAATGACTTGATTTAAGCGTCATGGTTGCTACAACGCAAGCCCATTGTTTTGGGCTGTCAGTTGACAACATGCGGTAATGTTCGATCCGAGCTGCGCTAGGCAGCTATAACTTTCCCTCCTCTTTCCCTAACCCCCCTTCCCTACTGCTCTGACCGTCTGTTTCTACTACATTGCAGAGTTCAAATGTGCTTGACCGATGAATAATGATGGTTGATGGTGAATGGACAGTATCGAGCATATAATATATATATAAGATGAAAACGGGTTACACGCTCTAACTGGTAGGAGCTCTTAATTCAAATGTCTATAAGCTGCTGTCGGTATTAAGTATGCGACTCGATACTTGAGTTAGGAGATTGAAGTTTCAACTCCCCCCCTCCCCCCCCGGTCGCAAAATCCCCCTCTCGAAAGTACCGATTAAATGTGGCAGCTTATGTAATGAATAGTTTGCACTTAAGAATCACCCCGATTAACACTTTTTCTTAATATATGATCTAGTCTAGATACAATTGCAAAGTTATGTTTGTTTTATTTTTTATAAGTCAAAGAAGTCATTTTGACAGAGAGCTAATGACACCCGAATTCATAGGTTTACATGAAGAGAATGAAATATTAATATGGTGGAAATGAAGAGACTTAGCATGAAAGAACAAAAAAAAATATCGGAATCATGAATGTAAACTCTTCCGATTTTATAGTCCTCCGATTTCAGAGTCGCTAGTTTTGTCTGTCGATTGCCGTCTGCTGCGGTTCGTCCCGCGAGCGCCATGTACATGTCTGGACCGCGTACGTAACTGTCATACCAGTGGTGGAGAGGATTACGTTTGACCGGTGGCTTAATGCAAACGAATGACAGCCTAGCACAAAAACAGTTTTTACTTTCTGTAGCTCGGTGACATGTCAGCTGGGACCAGGGACCTCAAAACACCAATTGTTTTGTCTGTCAGGTGACAACAATGTTAGCAAGCCATTTTCAACGCCTGATTGTTGTCTGTGTCAGTGTCGTAGACTTTGAGGGGGGTGGGAGCACGGTGCATAAGAGGGGACATGATGAATTACTGTTTTAAAATATAGAATGGGGATCGTTTGGAGAGTTGGGGCCAAAGGGAGGGGGAGGGGGGGGAGGGGATCCAGTTCGCCTCCTATGTCCCACATTATTTTATAATCATTTCAGCCTGATTTGAGTAGTTTCAAGACTAGTACATAACAGTCAAAGCTGTAACGTTAGTTGCATGTGAGGTTTATTATGTAAAGGGCCTGAACTTATATTTAATCCTATAGACCGCCATAGGCCTAAAATAACCTAGGGGAAACCATGTTAAGTAATATCTTTGACCTGATTTGACAAGTGGTTATGTGATCTAATTAATGCTGTACTATTTTGTTTGGGTGTTCTGCTGTCAACTGTTGACTAGAGACGAGCAAAGGGCAGAACTCGCATATCCCTGTGTAATACGTAATCAGAGATTTCATGCATAACTTTAACACAGTCAGTACACACCAGTCCCCTTTTGGAACCACAAAAATACCGGTCACACCAGAACAGCAGTCACATTTTGCTTAACTCGGGCGTGATAGTTGATTGACGTAGCAAAAATATTGAAATGAGGAAACTTGGTAAGAATACCACGTAAAGCAAAGGAAGTCATGTAAATGGGAAAAAAAAAAAAACAACTGTGAAAAGAAGTGGAGTGTGGTTTCAGGTTTGAAAAGGTTACACACATGGCGAGCAGAAGATTCAAATGAGGCAAATTTGCGGTCAGGAATTGAAAGGAGCCATAATGATAGAGTCTGCGGTTACAAAAACTATGTTATTCGCGACGTTCAGTCTTGTTAATGGTAAGAAAATGACGGGGTCTTTTCAGTATGTCATGAAACACGGTTGAAAACTTGACCTCTTTCATTTCTTTAAAGATTGATCACAATATGAAACGTCTGTTTTCACTTTCTTTTTAGCCGATGAGACCAACGGCCAACTAAAAAGTAGAAGAGTCCACGAGTCTTGATTTCATATCGATTGAGTCCTTTTTTTTGTTTTTGAATGCACTGACCTCTTTCGTTTCAGTAAAGTTGGTCACCATATGAAATCTGTGCCATGTATTTAATGACATTATGATTTGAGTAGGTCTGGACTATTCAAAACTGATTGGTGATCATCTCCATTTGATAGGTTCTGCACCAGTTCGTACAGAACTGACCTCCTTTTGGTTCAATGACGATCGGTCACAATATGGTAGACTGGGTACACTTGGCCGAGATCCCTTCAAAGGGCTTACTGTGCTTGGGTTATTGTATTTAAAATAGTAACAATACCCTGTTCAAACTTGTACCACCGTGTGTGCGTGAACTCTGTATAGGGCAATGATTTAGAAGGCGCGAAACCAGCAGATCCGTCGTTGGACAAACTAAGACTAACCCCAATTTTTAAAGATAAAGGACGATGTCTGGTCTCACCAGGGGACATCCATATTTTAAGTAAGTTGGCCTGATGCCATGGCGGGAGGATAAAGAGAATAAAAGAAAGATACCTCGTGGAAAGAGCCTATAAATAACGTCGATCTACATCGATTTATTGATAGGCCCTCGTAGTTCCAGGTCCCTTTGTTCAATCCGAAACTTCACGACAACGGTTAGTGTTGTGATCCAGGGATCTTTCTTGATCCCCATGACCTTTCAACCCTGAGACTCTCTAGTCCGGGGTACATAGATCCACTCTTAACACTGTGAAGATTATCAGTCCTACATACACATAACTACATGACAACTTGACCCTTTTGGCAAAGTTTCAGTTGACGAAAGAAAAGCTGTAGCTAGTCTAGTCTAGTCCCTCGCGAATCACGTGCCAAGAACAGGCAGTGACTGTTATGGGGTGACAGGGGACAGCTGCATTCCAGTTACAGTACAAACTTGTCTGTGAAGAGTTTGTTTAGTCTTGTTACTGTTTTGTGTGAATGAACAGTAGAAGATACTGAATCGGTCAGTCAAGTGCCTTTGTCCAATCAGTAGGCAAACCATGTCGCAAAACAAACAATTGACTTGTAAGGAGTATGTGTCCACTTTATATTCCCATTTAAATTAGGAACTGTACGAGCTCGAATTCCTGAGAACAAGTCCATATTTCGATTGGTTGAGATGTTCCAGTTTCTTATTTAGAAAATCAAGGACTTCAGACCAAACACTACTATACAGGTATTTTGAGTACTTGAAGATCAATGCAGTGAAGAACTACTGTGTTTATACTCCTTTATATCATCACATTCAAGTCGTATTGTCACAGGAAAACACTTTTTATACAAATTTTGGTGTAACAAACTGTTTATAGTTTAAGCAAAAACAACTCTGCAGTGGAAAGAGCTTAACTCAGCAAACGCATTACTACGGCAGTAATGGTGTAAACGACACCTTAGTGAAGGCTTTACTTTAGACGTCCTGTGGCCAGTAGTGGTGAATCTAGTAACCGTAGAGAATTTACATAACTGTCAGAAGGGTGGAGGATTTTACATAATGGAATTGACAATGATCTGCGATATACTCCAGAACTTCTTGTAGGTCTACGTAACAATCTGATAGTGGTCCAGATCATGGCCTTGCCTACAGGCTTTTCAGGTGTTACAAGACAGTGTTTGGCCAGGGTCCAGATTTTGTTACCCACGTTTTATAGTCGTTATCTCCGAGTTCGGTGCTCAGTGAAAAACATGACATGGCTTTTTTTTTTTTTAAACTTTCAAACAGTCAGGCCTTAGGGGGGCATCGCTTGAGACACTGTTTATGGCGTGATAGGGGAGGGGGGAGAGAGTGAACTTTTGTTTTGAAGAAAATCGCTCCTGGGAATATCTTTTAAGACGACATTTTAGTGCTATTATGAAGGGGCTGTAGGGGAGGTCTGAGTTGTTTTCTATTTTTTACACAGTCAGGACCGCGAAGTCTCGCGGGGAAGGGNGGGGGGGGGGGGGGGGGAGAGAATGAGAGGCTAGACAAAGGATCAGCTTGACAATGTCGAATTGACCTTGTTAGCAGTTTTTGATAGGGCTAAGGAGGAGGCATTAGCCAATTTTGATTCCACTCCGTGATTTGTCACGCGGGATTTTCGATGTGAAGTTTTATGTAAGAACTGTAGATCCTCTCTCCTTTGAAAATTGGCGAAGGTTCAAAGTATCCTTTGAGTTTATCGTCGTTGTTGCTTTAATTTTTGTTGTATGTTTGTGTCATGTTAGACCCCCTTGGTCTGAGGGTTATTTTGATAAACCGTTGATACGTTGACTGCCGACGGCATACATCCATTACGTGCATATGTGTTATATTCTGAAGTTTTTGAACACAGCTATCACTTTAGGAGATGTTATACAGAAGTTGAAAGTTAAACTGCAGGTGGAGACCTTTTTGTCTCTCTGGCTTGGAGAACTCATGAAACAGCTTTTTTTTTTTTTTTCAAATGCCCGAACCCAAGCGTTGATGGAGTATTCTTTTATGTATATGAACTGATCTAGGTAGAAACTTTTGTTAAGGGGGAGAGGGGGTAAAGATTACCAACAACTTTGCATATCTCATAACTAGCAGGACCACGCTGGCATTGTCATTTCTAATGTTACTGGACGCAGTTAAAAAGTAGGCTATCTAATATAAAATTGCCCAGAGCCTGCGACATTTGAAATGCTCCAATGAAATTGTCGTGCGGACAGGAGCGATAAAAACGAAACCACAAGGACGGGCTCTCAGAGATCTTGGAATAGTGCCGACTGTACTAATGTAAGCGGGCCTCGATTTGGGTCAACAAAAACAAAACACTGTCATCTGGGGAACAATGGGCCCTGTTATCATGTCAGAAATCCGATCTATCGGTTATTTTACCCGAGAGGATTATTCTAAGCGCACTCTATCCTCTCTCTCCATTTCCTTCCATCCATTTCCTCATGCGTTCATCTCGGTTTGCCATCTCTCTTTCCACACAATCATTAAATGTTTTAATGCCTATCCATCACTCACTCGGACGCATACTCGTTTTGCACGCTCTCACTCTCTGAGCAACAGGTGTTGAGAGCCGATGCGAATTTAATTCATTTTTTTTTTTTTTGTTTTCTCCTCACCCTGCATTTCCAGTGTAAGGTGATCCAAAGTAAGCCAAGGCCGAAAAACAACGAGGAGGAGAAAATAGCTTCGGGAGCATGGGTTGTGAGCTGAATTTAGTACAAACTCTCTCAGGGAAAGAAAAAAAATTACATAGGTGTGAAAATACATGTAAATGAAAAACAAAATTGCCTCAAGACAACAGTAAGTTTGACATGACACCGAGAGGGAGGGGGAAAAAAAAATTAACTCGATGCTACGCGCTTGCCGCATCTATGACCTTATTTGGCAAGGGCTGGGCTGGGAACTGCTACGCCTAGAGCATTTCAAGGTTACACGTCGTCCTATAGACTACGCGCACACACATAACACCAAAACGGAGAGTGTGGGGTTGGCTGGGAAATAAAAGGAGACCCAAGTGCGAGAGTGGATTTAAAAAAGAAAAAAAAAAGGAGAAAAAAAAACAACACCAAACCTACTACTACCTCGTTGCGCTCGTCGTAGTAAAACGTAGGCCTAAGCAAGCGTGAAGCGTCGAGGGCAGGCTAGGAGACAGGCCAAGCCAACGGTAACCTCACCGACCAGTGAAAAATAATCGCACGCCTAGGCAACTTTACCCACCCATCCTACCACGCTCCTCCTATTTCACATGCCTACTTGCCATACTGAGTCCACTATCCTCCTCCTCCCCCCCCCCCCCCCCCCCCCCCNGGCCCTACGCTAAAGCATAGCCTCGATTTGCATCGTTTTACACACGCTGGGCTGTGACCTCATTTTTCTCCTCTTGCCAGGCTGGCAAGCTTTGCCGAGGACATCGTGGCCCGAAACCACGCGTGCTCTTAAGCGCTTTGCCCCCTCCCTCTCAGGGTTTTTTTTTTTCTTCTTTTCATCAACATCGCTCCATCCTCTTCCCTCCCCTATTTTACAACAAGGCTAGCGGCCTCGTTCGTCCTCCCATCGCATCGTTCGTATGGCCAAAAATAGGTCGAAAGAGTCGCTGGGCTCGCGTGCGTACACACCCCTCCCCTCCCGTTCTCACTGTCCTTGCAGCTAGGGAAAGGGCAGAGGTCAGTTTGTTACGTGCTATCAGAGATGGGGGAAAATACTGTTTGAATCGTTTTATGACAAATGGTATAATCACACGCCACGGCACATCTTTACCTTTCCCGAAGCCGATTTACTCTCTCGCTCTGCCTTCATTTTTTCCCGTCTCTCCAGCCACCAGAGAAATCATGCCTACACATTACTATTTTTGATGTCGTTATTGATGAGTATGAAATACCGATAGGTGAACGATAGAACAAAAGCGATAAACACTGCAAGGCAAAATAGTGTATTCTGTACAAGGGTCACTCCATAGGTTTTGGGGACTGAGGTGTGGCCTTGTAAAGTCCACATCTGTTTGAAGCTCCTAAGACTGTACACTTCACACAAGTTTTTGTTTTGTTTCAGTTTTTCTAAAGCAGTGCAGTTTATCTGGCATTATTGAAAAGTTGGTTTTGATAGCTATTGCATTCAGGTTATTCATTATTTAATGCCTCAAACTGTACAAATTAATATTGATAAATACAGTACTATTATTTACTCCAAGCCCATTCCAAAATATTATGAGTGACCATCGCAGCTTTTTTTTACATGTTGTGTAATGTGTTTTCCAAGCACCAAGCATTCAAGACTGTGTAACTTAACATTTCTCTCATCATTTTATCATTTCAGAAATAAATGAGGGTCAGATGAGTTGACAGTCATGGTTGGAAGTGAATTCTGAGCGATTTCAACTACTCATCATAACTGACGGCTGATCGACCAAGAGCAGCACACAACACAGGGCTTTGCTTGGTCCACTACGCTTGTTCCAAATGCTAACAATAAGGACGACGACGAATACAACAACAACGATGCTGTCATGTTGCAGTGACCAAGCTATGCTCGAAGTTCCCTTTTTTTTTTTTTTAAACTGTGAACATTTTCCCTCCTCGCTTCCCTGTGATGGTGCTTAAAGTGGAAGAAAGAAAACAAAGCAAACTGACGGGACAGCTGCAATAATTAGTGGACATGTCCCTCAGGGTCTGTGTGACCCAGTTTTACAGATAACAACACCAGGGCGTGTCCCCTATTCCCCCCAAGTGTGTTTCATTTTCATGCTTATATGTACATGTATCACCCACCAGGTTACACCACATCACAACACATAACTTATAGTCTATTTTGCCACTGACACATGTGTTATCACACTCTTTAAAAATATTCAGCATCTCACAATCACATACAGCCATCCCTGTTAATTCAGATATTTCAGTCCCTTGTATGTGAATTATGTAGGTTCATGTAAAGAAAACATTTTTCTATGGTTAAGCAGGGCAGCTTTTTTGATATCTGTTCTCTTGCATAAATTTCAATAGTCATGTTTGCTGAAACTTATTGGAGTGTAGCAAAAAATTGCATATAAGCAGATGATAGATAAAGATTGTGATTGTGTGATTTAAAATATTGATTGGAAGGGCACTGTCTTAGTAAATAGATGTACATTTTTAAGTTTGATTTGGCCAAGATAGTTTCCATAGAAGCAGCGTATTTATGTCTGAATGTTTGTTTTTTTTTTAAAGGAAGATAAAAGATATATTAAAATCAGTGAAAATGAAATGCAGCAAGCAAATGTTACAACCATACACTTTCTTTCCTTCTGTAATGTCTTCTCCTCCTCAGCATACATTCTCCTTCTTTTCTGACAACGGTGATTTTCTCATTGTTGAAAGCTTCACTTTGCATTTTAGTCACAGCATTACTCCAACCAGACTTGTGTTCATGCTATTTTTCCCCCTTTTAACCACTTAAGGTTAATGCTGTTTACTGTCAAAGCAGATTGATAAATTCATCATTTTATGAAGTATAGATGGAGAGTGAATGTTTGTTTAGTTAAGTATGGGAACTGCAATTTGAAGTGATAATAGCCTTGATAATTGGAACCATAACTGGAAATGTTTGAAATACCCACTCATGGTAATTCATGGAATGTCTGGAGTAACTTAAGACTTTACAGAGAGATGAAAATTTTGCGGATTGAGCCTTGGCAATAAAATTACAGTGAACCATTTAATATGATATTAAATTTCATGAAACAATGTAAAATAATGAAGCTTAGATGTTGTGCTGAAAAGGCAAGAATGTTTTATTGGCATGGCTCTTCAAATAAATGCTTGAATGTGGGACTAACTTATTTATATATTTTCCCATTTTCTCCAAAAACTGGCATTAGAAGATGTGACGTGGTACAGAGTATTGTTATCATCATTACATGCAGTTTTCTGTTTTCATTTACACAAACTTTGATTTGCTGGCAGTTGTTATTGTGGGCTTCAGGTCTGTCTTTTATTGCCCTGTGTGTTTATGCCTATATGTCATAAGTTTACTTTTTGTTAAAACCTCTGAATTTTAAAGGAAAGTAGCAACAGTGTTATGTTATACTAGAAATTGAGAATTTTTTGGCAATTTGAAAGAGGTAGATCCCGATCACAAGGCTAGACACAATGTGATAAATTTATTTGAAAATACAATTTGAAAATAGCTTGTTTATGTGAGCACACTTTCAGTGGTCTTGCTTTTAGTATTTTCAATGTGGAAACTGTTCAGTCTTCCACAGTCAAGTAGTGACAAAAGATGCCCAGAATTACAGAATTAATTTCATAAGTGGAGTGCACACTTTCACAGTTTGATCTTCTCTCTTCAGGATTGTTTGCCTGTATAAGATCACGCAGATATACTGTATGTTATTGATCTCCCAAAGGTATCAGTCATGAGCCTAAATCCATCAGTTTGTCAGTTTTTTTCATTTTTATCTTCTGTAAAATCCTTTTATTTATGCCCGAGAATGGTCAGAAAGTGTGGCAAATTCCCAAAGATTTACCACTCGCTGATACTCCAGAGATTTTAACTTTGAAGTATTCAGTTGTTCTGGTTTTAAGATAAAGGTAGAAAGACACATGCTGTAAGCCATTAGTCAGATGGAAAGTTTGGTAGTACAGTTTATCTGTGACAGAAATATGGTGTGGGTTTATCCAGTTTTATACAACAGTAATTTTTATTACTGTAAAACATATTTTACTAAATAAAAACATGAAAGCGCATCATCACTTCTGAAAACGATCTCATTACAGTGTTGCTGTGTAAATCATTCCCCATTTATTTATTGCTATGCAGAGATGCCAATCTCCAGTTGTTGTTTTTTTGTTTGTTTTTTGTTGTTTTTTAAAATTTAAAATGAGATTTCAGGCGAAATAAAATAAACAATGAGTGTAAAGTATAACTTTAAAGTCATCTACCAAGTGGGTGCAGATTTTGCTTAAAATTTTCTTGTTACAGTGATTTGTAATCTGTCATTGGAACAGTGTTATCCTGTTTTGTATTCATTTCAGGGCAGTGGGCTGCCAGCTAGGCATAGATTGAATATCATGACATTTTTAACCATTTATTTATACTACAAAATATCATTTTGTTATCATAAGTCTCTGTTAAATTTTTTTTTAATCCACTGAAGTGGCATCTCTGCTAACAACTATCATTATAAGTTTCGCTCATTCAGACTGATTACGAGTAGTGAAACCAGTATAAACAAGTGTACCATATTACCAAGCAGCAGTCACATTTTGTAATTTTTACACATTGGTAATAATTTATAAAGGTGAGTTTTTAAATGTTGGTTTTGAAATGTGAATGTTTGTTACGAATGATGAATAGTCTGAATGCAAATTATGGTTGCAGTGTAATGTACATACAGTAGTCTGTGTTTCCAAAAATTATTTCTCAGAGCCAACTGGCGATTGTGGTTTTAATGATACATTGAAAGTCATACAGATTTTTAAAGAAATTTAGAAGTTATCTTTTTAGAGCTTATACGAGATCTGTGAAATGTATTACACTTTATTTGTGCATGGGGTTGGATTTAACAAGCGATAGACTAGTATTTTTACAAGTAACTGAATTGTAGTCTAAAAGTTATGTGTTTGGCATTAAGTATGGTCAAAGTGGCAATTATCAAATTTTTTTTTCAGAAATAATTTGACCTTCCAGGTTCAGTGGGTTGTATGGCATTAAGTGTGAAAATGTACCAAGACGTATATATTATATACATATTGACATGTAAATTATGCTAATTTATTCATGATCATGTGATGGGAATACATGTGCGTGTGCATGTTGATGTTGTGATTCAAAGTGTGAAGGGAGACAAAAAAAAGGTGGGATAGAAAGAATGGTTGCTTCGGTGACCAGGTATGAGAATTGATTGATGGCCATTTATTGTGGTATTGTTTGGGTAGATTTAAAATGCTTTCAAGCAAAAGACGAGAGAGAGTGAGTGTGTGTGTGTTTATGTGATTACTGTAGAAGTATTTGTGTGTGTTGGAAGTGGGATTTTGTGCAGAATATTGCAACAAAATGAAACATAACAATATAAATAAAAAAAAAAAATTCAGAAAATATTTTCAACTGTCTTTTCTTTTATTCTTCAATGTTATTTTCTCATTGTGTACCTATTTCTGTCTTGTTTAGTCAATGTTAAATGTTGTGGATCATTGATTTTGTTCTAGTGTTGCTTTGGGTCTGGTCTCTCATCTTGCTACCCTGTGTTAAAGTACATACTCGGTAAAGTTTAAAAAGAGAAAGTGGTAATACAAGAGCATGACTGAGGTGTGGGGTCATGGGTAATGATGATGATGTTGATAATGAGTGTAATGGTGGTGATGATGGTCATGGGTAATGATGATGAAGATGATGATGTTGATAATGAGTGTAATGATGGTGATGATGGTCATGGGTAATGATGATGAAGATGATGATGTTGATAATGAGTATAATGATGGTGATGATGATAAGACATTGAGACACACATACCGGCTATGTTGATGCTGAAATGGTGCTTTCACACCCAAGAGAATTCTCGGAGCGTAATATGTATAAATCACTTACAATGGAACCTCGGTAGGCCTATATGGTATTTAAATGACATGTCTACGACATTCACAAGCACGGTTCATTATCATTCTATCCATTTCATTTACCTTATAATAATAATGTGGTTTTTAGTCTCGTATCCAGGCTAATGCCCGCTCATGCGACTTCACACTATTATTACCCCAGCAGGCCTGATCACTCTAGGACTTTCTCAACTCCCTGGGGAGCATACAGTGCCGCAACCATTTATAGTATAGGCGCTGATCACTAGCATTCTGCCAATATCTATAGCCAGGTACCGTACCCATTTTACAGACGGGTGGACAGGTAAATGTGAATGAAATGCTTTCCCAAGGTACTTACAACATGACCGTGGTCGGGAATCGAACTCAGGACCTTTAGTTTAGATCCTGAGTCCAACGCCCCGTACCGGTAACCATTAGGCCACGCTGCTCCACTGTACTCATTACTCACAGTACTCATGTGAACCTCCCGATATTATTTGGCTATAAGGTCACAGAAACAGTAGTATGAAATGTAATATAATACTGTAATATATTTTACATAGAGTATACTTTTGTCATGCACCAAGGCATACTTTATTTAGTAAGGTTCTACTGTAATCAGATNGGGGGGGGGCTTGTAATCTTATTCCTTATAAAATTAATAATGAACTTTATTTGACGTTCGTATCTCTTGATCTTGCAGGGATGGGTAAGAGCATATGGCATTTCTTGGTGTTACGATGGTAGAGTGCACGTTACGATCTAACTTAATCTAAGTGTAAATTCATATCTATTACGGATTTTAATTTTGAACGTGCAATATTATAACATTATAACATGGCACACTAAATTACCTCTGCCATAATGTTGTGGAAGAAATGGGAGCTTGAGAAAAAAAATTCTTTGAGCTCGAATATGTGTAAGTTACTAGACTATGTTATCAGAGCTAGCTTAAAACAGTACAAAATGATGGTGACCCAGTGTGTTGAGTATGATTTCAGTGTCAACACAGTACACATACAGCGAAGCTTTTTGATTTTTCTTCCAGACCAAGTTTTACTTTATAGTGTGTGTTATCACTATCAGAAGTTATTACTCACTGTAATAACCAGGGCTGGGCAAGTTCACCAAAAAAGTCAGTTCAGATCCAGTTCAGTTCCCTTACGGGAAAACCCCACGATCAAGTTTAGCTCAGTTCTATGATAACTGAGCAATTTTCAGGTCAGATCATTCAGTTCCCCTTGGTTTTATGGAACTGGCGTTCTGTTCTGATTTTCCAGGTAAATGTGAAGGGAACTGAAATGTAAGTAGAAACCTGAACTTCAGATCAAGTATCCAAAATAATTACAGCTCAGATTCGTATCAAATTGTCCAAAAGAGTTTGTTAAGCTTAAATCAAGTTCACGTAAACTGAACTTAAGCTCACGAGCTGCGTTCATATGATCTCGGTTCTCTGCAACTCTGGTGATAACCGGAGAGGTTTTTATATAAGGAACAAAACTGTTGGCACTTTTGAATACATAGGTGTAACTAAGCTGTTTAGCTATGGTTGTGTTACGATGATTCAAAGTAAAGCAGGATTGCCACAGACCTGAAAAATCTGAAAAAACAAAAATGATGGGAAACTGTCATTGGCTTTTATAGGTGTGGAACATACCTGGACTCAGCAAATAAAAAGAAACGGGGAGGGGACGGGAGCAGTTCTCGTAGGAAAATCATGGAGAATTATTTTTAAGAAGTGGATGAATGTTTTATAATTTTGATAAACTACTCTCCTACTTGTGCATTGTTTGACGTGAAAACTCATCGAAGATCACATCAATGTCACGTGACGAAAAACTGTCCCATAACGGTTCTATTTGCTATTATCTTGAGAAGAAAAAAAAATTAGACAACCTGGAAACATGGAAAAGTCATGAAAATGAAAAGAAGTTTTACATTCTGTTTGTGGCAATCCAGTATTTATGATATGAATCCAAACCACAACACTGGGATACATAAGCGAACAACACAATATTCGAGGGAACAATAACAGAACTTCACATCACACTATGTAACAGCTTAACAATATATACATTTTACACAGTAATGAACACAGAACATTCACTTACACAAGTCATCATTCATTCCTAGCAGATGTTCTTACTTTTACTCTTAGTATATTTTTCTCCCTGCTGAATTGATTCCACCAATACTGTGCTATAGAAATAATTTCTATAAACCAGTCTCTCTCTCTCTCTCTCTCTCTCTCTCTCTCTCTCTCTCTCTCTCTCTCTCTCTCTCTCTCTCTCTCTCTCTCTCTCTCTTGCTCCCTCTGTCACTCATCTCTAATTGGCAAACAGAAGTTCCGCTTTGTAAAAGCCATTAGAAGTTGCCAACAACTCAAAAGGACTTTAATAGAGTATGCTTGGGAAGGAATTTCTTGATGGAAACCGTCGGGAACAGCCCGTCTGTAGATTGTGAGCCCAAGTCTAGACTCCATCGTCTATATTTGAACTAGTGAGACAAAATCGATCTCGCTAAGGAAATGCTTGATTAAAACTGATTGATTCTGCAACCGCGAGGACAAGGCGATCAAACAAGGACTCGAGTCTCTTTGAAAATGCAAACTAAACTTGATTGTGATTCAAATGCTAAAGTACCGTACTGTGGACTCAGAGCGTTCAATAGAGAGGAACTGAACGAAAAGGAAATGGACCAATGGCTCGTTTTGTTGTATCCTATAGGGACAGATTAACCCTTTGGAACCCGAAACGAGCCACCAGAGATGTAGATGACCCAGTTCTAGCTGAGATGTAAAATTTAGACCAGTACAGTATCGCACGTCAGATTCTCAAAAAAAAAAATTAAAAAATGCATTTTATGTTCTAGTAGTAACGGTTAGGAATAATCCCTCAAAGTCCTATAGCCAAATCAAGGGGCCTAAAAGGCGAGGCCTCCACTTCAAATTTCAATCTTTAAGAGAATTTATTACCCTTCCATTCTTAGTTATACTGCATTATCGTAATGATGCGAACTGCGATTTTTTGTTGTTGCTGTTAATACGTAATTTGAAAGTACTTTATAAAGTGGTTTTTTTTCCTCTGTGGTGGGTGATGATCTCAAGAGAAGACACATTATCTCTTTAAAAAAATGGACCAAAAAAAAAATTAATTTCACCACCAAATTTCACACATGCATTTATTTGCATACCAAAGTGTTTAATACCTTTTTTTAAAATCTGTTGTGGGACGGTGATCTCAATAATATCTAAAAAAAAAAAAAAGCAACAACCCAAAAACCCGAATACAAGAGTTGTAACTTCACCACCAGATTTCACATGCATCAAAGACACACAAATGCACACAAATGCACGTACATGTTTGTACAGAGGGGTAGCCAAAACAATTTTGTGTTTCAAGAATAGTTATGTGGTACTAAAAGAAGGGCTGTCTCCCAGTAATGATACACATTTAAGTAAGAGTACTGATAGCCAGAGAACCTCTAGTATCCAAGCCACATATAGGTGTATAGAGCTCACTGTGCACGCAATGACATCCAGAGTAACTATAGACAACATCAGGTCATCTCCAAAACAAACGCGATGTAATCCAATGCTTATCCAAGACAGTAATGAATTTTTCATTGGATACCAGAAAGGAAAGGCGGTCATTCACTGGCGATTCAGAAATCCACATCTGACATATAACATATTGAACACCAGGGTTGGGCAGAACTAAGATCATTATGAACGCAGTTCGTGAATTTAATTCAGTTCTAGTGATCCTGATCTGAGTTTGATAGCTATTTTTGGGCGACCTGACCTGGATCTGAACTGTAGCTATTTTAGGTGCTGGATCTGAACTTTAATTTTCGATCTAAATTTCAGTTCAGTTCAATTCCTCCTCGATAATCAGAACCTGCTGAATTCCAAAAACCAGATCGAACTGATGTGATCTGAAAATGACTGTTTTTATGAAACTGAGCTAGACTTGGATCATAGGACTTTTTTCCGTTAGTGAAATGAACTTGATCTGAACTGACTTTTTTGATGAACTTGCCCATCCCTGAAGGAAAAATCCCCAGCAAATCTATAACAGCCGTCGCAATCAGAACTCCATATCCATCGATCTGCAATTTTTCTCTGTAATATAAACCATGGCTTAATAAAAGTGTTTTTTGCTCCATCAGTTCATTTAAGCGTGTTCTTTATGAGTGTGTTCAGCTGTGCAATTTATAACATCCCGTACGTATACATACACTGCGTGGCTGGATTGTTTTCATACCTTAATGCAGATCAAAATGTGAAACCAAGACCGTATCTCTCTTTTATTACATTAGTTATATAATGATACGGTTCTTGAGCAGGCACTTCTCGAAAAGGTTTTACAGTAGGAAGTGGCTGGGTTTTGATCTCATATTTTGCAGAATCTTACCGAAACTTTGTTAAAACTTTTAAATACAGGACAATGTATTTTTCACTCTTCGGACTCCGAACAAGTAGCCGATTCAATGCAACGGTGGACCTAGGCTGTTCTTTCTTTCTTTCTTTCTTTCTTTCTTTCTTTCTTTCTTTCTTTCTTTCTTCGGCACTCTTGTTATTCTAGATGTCACTGGGCCTACTCTAGGTCACTAATCTGGGGGGGACTTCAGTTTGATATTCTCATCTTGCCTGATTCTTAAAGCTAAGAGCTCTACTGTTAGAATGAAGGCGAGAGGCGATGCTGGGCATCCTTATTTTACGCCTCGCTGCAAGGGAAATTCCCTGGAAAGATGTCCGCCATGTGTAATGCTTGCTACCGAATCCTGACATATAATTTTCATCCAATTTTGAAAATATTCCGGAAATCCAAAAATTTTTAATGCATTTAAGACACTCTGATGGGACAAGCAGTCAAATCCTTTACGGTAGTCTAACGACAGGAGTATACTATTACGATCATGCCTTGTCTCATACTCTTTCTTTCTTTCTTTCTTTCTTTCTTTCTTTCTTTCTTCGGCACTCTTGTTATTCTAGATGTCACTGGGCCTACTCTAGGTCACTTATCCGGGGGGACTTCACTTTCAGCCCCATCCATCCACTCCAGCAAAAAAAAAGGAAAAAAAACCAAATCAACAATTGGTTGATATACTGTATATTATATAGGTTTTTCTTCCAATCAGGATCAACCTACAGCGGCTAAAACAAACGAAGAAAAGATGCTTCATTCATTGTTAGCCCCTTCC
>JAWQUT010000196.1:701410-722350 GCA_033807755.1 Ellobium chinense | reverse complement strand
CCAGCACCAAAAACACGGACATACCCGGCTGCCCGCCCTGTACTTCCAATCCCAGTCAAGACCGCCATCCGCTTAAATTACAACCTCCGTTTAATCGCGTCATTATACTGAGAAAACAGAAAACTACAGCCTATATCATAATTAATAAAAAAAAAAAAAAATCCCTGCATCATCAATGCTTCTTTTAACTGCAACTTTTCCCCTCATGCTGCCGAGGATTTGCGATTAAGCGGAGTCGAGCCTGACATTACAACTGATCGATGAGCAGACAAACATAATCATGAAGTTTTGTTTTCTTTCCCCTCCCGTCATCATTCTTATCCCGTCCCAGTGATTTGCCTGCAAACCACAGAGGTATTGTGTTGCTATCATGGCTTCAAATTACTTTTTCTCTCACTCGTCAGTTCCGTTGTCGGAGCCCACAACAAGGCTTTACTGAGCAGTGGCGAATCTGGCTGTGTATGAAGTATTTTCAGACGGGTCAGTTACACCACGTGATCTAGGGATTGCTAGGATATTTTGATAAGTGACGAGTAATCATACATAAGCAGAGCATGTAAACAAACCAACGTGTGAGCAAGATTTCCTAGGTCACGTGATGGAGCTGAAAATGCCTAATTATGGGGGCCCAAAATAATTTGCCTGCTCATGATCTGGGGTTATTTTTCTGTTGGTTTTTTTTTTCTGGTCACTTTAGATGTATGAAATTGTGAAATAGGACTCTATGCCACATATTTTTATCAGAGATTTCAGCGGTTCTCATCTTGTGGGGGAGTTTAATTTTGAGGCCATTTAGAGATTTTACGCAGCCATATTGAAAGCTTCATAGACCTCGTTGTACAAAAGTCACTCGTTATAGGAGAATATGTAGGACCCTATGTCAGCGAAGAGGGGGAGGTAGCGCCAGCATTATGTTCAACGCCCGCATGCTGGCATAAAACATAATCCATCTATACTTGATGTCTGTTTTTTTTTTTTTAGATTGGGAGTTGGGGGTGGGAAGAAGAATAAAAAGTCGTACAGCAAACGGAAGGACTGAAATAAATTTAGTTGACTTAGAGCTGGAAAGATAGATGGGGATCTTCCGCCACAAACAAACTTTGCTATTCCCTGCATGCAATCTCCTGGTTACCAAGCATGAAAAGGTTTAAAGAAGAACATTGGGACTAGTTGATCTGATGCATTTAGAATATTTTAAACTAGTGTAGTTCCTTCAGCCCTTCAGTGTATTAGACCAGTTATTTGATGCCTTCAGATGCCATAAAAAATAATTAGTTGTCTGATGCCTATCCAAGAAAAGTTAAACCAGTTGTGTGGTGGCTCTAGAATAAAATTAAATGGATTGTTTTATGCTGTTAGTCGTCTAATGGGTACTGAAGAGAAAGCGTGATTATACATTAAAGACATGCAACCCCTTGCGACATACTATTTGCTCGTATAAGAATTTGAACCATATTTTGGTCGTCTTTCCCCGCGATATTTTTTATTTTATTTTAATCGGTCGGTGAGAAAGAGCGACGAGACTGGGGTGGGCGTGGTTGAGAAAGGGAGCCNCTTACAATCTGTCTCTTATACACATCTGCAGAGTCTGAGAACCTGTACTGATGAGATCATTTCAGTTCTGTGACGTACACACAGTCGAACCCACTTAATTGCAACACCCGGAACAGCATGCACAACTTTACGATTATGCGAACGGGGCAGTTATTCGGTGGCGTATCATTTGTTTCTTTCTTATCTATTTGAAATAATAAAAAGGTCCATTTTCCCTCATTATAACAAGGTCACAGAAAACTGACAGGGTGGGGCCAGTAATAAGCTATGGCGATAGAAGGCCTTCAACTTAAGTTCAAACAATCATCCGAATTAAGCAAAAGCTCTAAGGTACATCATTAAAACACACCCAAATAAACGAACGAACTAACATGCGATTAAACAGGACTGACTTCACCAAGCGTTTTTACAAACGTTTCGCTGTCTATTTCTATAAGTGGCTGCCTTTGATTTAATATTAGCACTCTTATCGCAGCAAATTTATTTGCTGCTCAATAGAACGGAAAAAAACTTAAATATCAATAAAAAAGAAATAGTAACTGACTGAGTTATGATTCACTGACTTTTGTCATCGTCCTCGCGTTGGTTTGCTTTTGGCGTGAACAGTGTGACGCATTTAGAAACCGTGTGTGTCTATTTTAGCGCTGATTCATGGTGGATGATGATAGTACAGAATGTCAACATTTACCCAGTCTACACTGTCACAACTCAAACATCGAGAATTACCGAGAACAAGAAATATAAAAGGAATTTAGATGGACGTAGTTTTTTTTAGAGTTCTAATATCATCCCTAATGTCATACTCCCAAAACATTATGGGACTTCTTTCTATTTCGGTCATAAATTTTTTTACCAGCTTCTATTAGATTTCCATTTGGCAGGCTCATGTTTTCGTAAGTAATGCGCGTTAAGAAGACGATATTCTGAATAGTTTATGCTCGTATGCATTTCGATATTTAAAGGAATAAATTTAATTGAGGACCAGGTGGTTTTTTTTTTCGTTGTTGGACAACCCTTCCATTCATGTATACTTTGCTTCAGATGTCAATGAAATCTTATCTTTCTCTAATATTCTAGGATATTTGCTCACCATTGCATTGCAGTACAACACGGATGAAGAAACGCACGCAATGCTCCTACAGTGGCTCACAAGGGAATTGGGACAGCGATAGTACTTGACCAATGACAGGGCGACTTTTTCCAATACTCTGAGGGAGTGGAGACAGACAGAGGCGGCACCTCTTAAACATGACTTAAAACAGCGGGAGAGGGGGGACCTAGGGCAAAGAAGAGAACTGATAAGGAAGAAAACAGCTTCCCAATACGCTGGGGGAATGGAGACAGACAGAGGCGGCACCTCTCAAAAATGACTTAAAACAGCGGGAGAGGGGGACCTAGGGCAAAGAAGAGAACTGACAAGGAAGAAAACATCTTCCCAATACGCTGGGGGAATGGAGACAGACAGAGGCGGCATCCGTTAAAATTGACTTTCGACAAAGGGGTAAAAGGGGGGTGAAGTCAAAGGCAAAGAAGGGAAGAAAACATGAACAAAGCTGGAGTAACAGTCTGTTCTTATAGTTTTGGAATTTTGGATGAGTGCCAGGAAGAGGGAAAGAGAAAGGAATATCAAAGGCTGGAAATCATACGATTGGGTGCACATATACTGTGAAAATATAGGTTATTAGCAAAAACTCCCTTTCTTTGAATGGGGCACTGGGGTGATCACAGTGCCAGCTCGAAAACAAATTCGTGCCTATTGCGGTAACAGTGGGGGAATATAACAACGAAAAGAAAACTTCTGTTAAGTAAGCGATACGACTCCCCTACACTCTGTAAATTTTAATTACTGTATATCCTCGAAAATGATTTTCAAGCTCTTGCATTTCCCCCTAAATCAGCATCTGTGTTGAATGCACGTTTTATAGTGTCCAAGAGCCAAAGTCTGGTGAGGAAGGACATGAACAGCTATGAATGAGATCTGGCTGTTCAGAGCGGCCACGGCATACATGCGACTCCAACACTCATCTCTTTCTCTCTCTCTCTCTCTCTCTCTCTCGCTCACTCACTCATATGCTTCTCCTCCCCCATCTCCCCACCTCCTTACAAAAATGCCAAGCCTATAAAAATTCGCCGCCTGGTCATAGGCACTTGCTGTTGTTTTCATCATCGCACGGGCTGTTGTCGTTTTGTAGGACGTGACCAAAGACAGGGGTATTGTCGTGGGACTTGCACATAACTATATAAAATAGATAAAGATCCTATTCCTAAGCATAGGCCAATTCCTGAGGTTGCTGCTAAATGAGGCTCAAAATTAAAACGACAAGGATAGGTATTTGCATGCCAGCCTAAAAAATCTACATTATTTTGTCAAAAAGTTTAAACCGCGTTATTTTTTTTTTCCTTCCGCCTGCCCATTTCTAAGAAAACATCACTAAGATGTCGGGATTTTCACCCTCGGGACACCGTCTTTACTCATGCTTCGTGTCGTTATCATGCAAGAAACGCCAGCCAACGACTGGTGCAGGCGCATGCGCAAAATGTCTGGACCAATCGCCTGTCTCGCTTTTTAACGTCATGCAACACGAGTTATGGCGGCAAACGAAGGGTAAAAATCCCGGCAGTCTTGCGGTGTTTTCTCAGAAAGTGTCAGGAGCAAAAGAAATGTATGTGCCATTCAAATTTTACTTAATAAAAAGAAAACAAATATATAATATGGGCTTATTACACCGGGAAGCAAATAACTACCCCTGTCCTTTGCTGGGGATAAAGGAAGAAATGGAGGGAAACACCGTCGGTTTCCACAATATTGGATTACGTTTTGTTTTTTTTTGCATAGAGCACTGCAACGTACTCTGGTTAACCTTGGAAGCCCGGCAAATTTCGATGACAATATGTTATGTCACTCCCATAAAGAGCTTGGTTTAAGGATAGGCATACAGTTAAGGAAAAGAAAAATCAAATTTGGGAGAAGCTGACAAATTCCTGAATTGGCGCATGCTGACTGGCAGGAAGATTAGAATGCCGTGTGCATAATGCAACACTTTTGTGATAACTAACATGTTCCTCTGTGTCTCGCATTGCAGGGCTGTCCTACTATTCTATATTTCATTCCTTGTCTCTAGGGGCGCTCAAATGTACGAGAGCATCTACCATTTCCTTCACCTGAGAAGGAAAGGCGAATCAATCTTGAAACTTATTGGTCGTTGAAAGTAACCATCTTGTAAAGCATGAAACAAAATAAAACAAACAAACAAACTTACTAACAAACAAAAACACACATGCACACATACACACACACATACACACACACACACACACACACATACATACACACATACATGCACACACACACATACACACACACACACACACACACACACACACACACACACACACACACACACACATACATACATACATGCATGCACACACACACACATATATGCACATGTGCATGCACACACACACACACACACACACACACACACACACACACACACACACACACACGCACACTGCTGTTGGGAAAGCTAGGCTACGCCAAATCGCGTAGACCTGCAGGCAGCTGATGACATGCAAAATCTTTTAAACGTAAAAATAATATAGCTATGGAAATCTTACCATACTTTTTTTTTTCCTTTTCCAGATCTGAAGCAATATTTCAAGCGTCAATTTCAGTGAAATTATATCGTTGTGAACGTGGTAAAAAACTGATTTCATGGGGGAAAAAAAATTGGGTCATCCTTTTCTGAAGGACTCTCTGCTTCATTGCCGACAGTATCATATAATTATGAAGAAACTATAGAACCTAAAGGAGGAATGAAGTACATGCCATAGTGTATATAATTAAAGGAGAAAAAGTGGGCCCTCATAAACTCGAACTTCAGGCAATCAGAATTCATGAGATGTTGCACTATGAGTTCATGATTCATACAGACAACTAGTAGGAGGGTTTTTTTCGAGACAATGAGGTTCGGAGCTGTGAGATAATTCTTTCTCTCATATTCTGGTAAAGTGGAAATGAAATTCCCTCGTATGCAACCTGAACTTTACTGGTTTCCAGTATTGTTATCTGTGTGTAGCTGTTTAGCTTTAGAATGAAGACCCAATCGAGATAGCTGGCCTTAGCATGACCTTGTCAAGGAAGGGGGCGACAACTCGGAGACATCACTTCCGTGTCTGGAACCATCCTGCCACTGCTTCAGGTCTTAAAATATATGACGACTTGAGGTTTGACACGGGGAAAGGTACTGTGCTTAATTCTTTCAGTCTTGGCGCCGTTTCTGATATCATAAAAATAATGGTTTGGGCTTAAGGTGCCTTTAAGTCCAATAGAAAAGTACATATTGCAGTAGGAAGAGAACATATTGATGATATCACAATGTCCATTATTTTATGAGGATTAATAGAAAGACATGAATCCTATGAGTATGACGTCGACTGCTCGTCATTACGGCAGAGAATTGTTACCATTCTAGGAGGGAACAATAACAACAACAACAACAACAACAACAAAAGCTGATGTTGTCCTCCTGTCCCCCCTCCNAAGGTTAGAAAGAAAGAGAGATGAAGACGGACAGGTGCACACATAGACTTAAAATGGCCAGAGAAGCATGGTATATAAAGAGCGGGAGAGAAAGAGAGAGATAGACAGACGGACGGACACATATACAGATAGACTCACAAGGACCAGAGGAGGACGGAAGATAGAGGAAGGAAGAGATAAAAATGAGAAACAGAGTGACAGACTGATTATAAACACAGATAGACTCACAGAGACAGGCGAACAAGCAGAGAGACGAACAGCGGATAGAGACAGGGGGGGAGAGAGAGAGAGAAAGAGAGAGAGAGAAAGAAAGAGAGAGAGAAAGAGAGAGAGAGAAAGAGAGAGAGAGAGAGAGAGAGAGAGAGAGAGAGAGAGAGAAAAGCGAGAGAGAGAGATTATGAGAGAAAGAGGGTGATAGACTGACGGAGACATAGATAGACAGACTCACAAAGCCAGAGGAGGACAGTAGATAGAGAAAGAGAGAGAAATGGAGAGAGGGACGAACACATAGGCAGATAGACTCACAAAGGCTAGAGGAGGAAGACAGATAAAGGGAAGGTTAGAAAGAAAGAGAGATGAAGACGGACAGGTGCACACATAGACTTAAAATGGCCAGAGAAGCATGGTATATAAAGAGCGGGAGAGAAAGAGAGAGATAGACAGACGGACGGACACATATACAGATAGACTCACAAGGACCAGAGGAGGACGGAAGATAGAGGAAGGAAGAGATAAAAATGAGAAACAGAGTGACAGACTGATTATAAACACAGATAGACTCACAGAGACAGGCGAACAAGCAGAGAGACGAACAGCGGATAGAGACAGGGGGGGAGAGAGAGAGAGAAAGAGAGAGAGAGAAAGAAAGAGAGAGAGAAAGAGAGAGAGAGAAAGAGAGAGAGAGAGAGAGAGAGAGAGAGAGAGAGAGAGAGAAAAGCGAGAGAGAGAGATTATGAGAGAAAGAGGGTGATAGACTGACGGAGACATAGATAGACAGACTCACAAAGCCAGAGGAGGACAGTAGATAGAGAAAGAGAGAGAAATGGAGAGAGGGACGAACACATAGGCAGATAGACTCACAAAGGCTAGAGGAGGAAGACAGATAAAGGGAAGGTTAGAAAGAAAGAGAGATGAAGACGGACAGGTGCACACATAGACTTAAAATGGCCAGAGAAGCATGGTATATAAAGAGCGGGAGAGAAAGAGAGAGATAGACAGACGGACGGACACATATACAGATAGACTCACAAGGACCAGAGGAGGACGGAAGATAGAGGAAGGAAGAGATAAAAATGAGAAACAGAGTGACAGACTGATTATAAACACAGATAGACTCACAGAGACAGGCGAACAAGCAGAGAGACGAACAGCGGATAGAGACAGGGGGGGAGAGAGAGAGAGAAAGAGAGAGAGAGAAAGAAAGAGAGAGAGAAAGAGAGAGAGAGAAAGAGAGAGAGAGAGAGAGAGTGAGAGAGAGAGAGAGAGAGAAAAGCAGATATGGAAAGGTAAGATAGTCCAGATAAAGTATAACATGTTTTCTACATACAATATCAGGGTTAAGTATTACACATCAAATCAACAATCTTTTAATATTACGAAAACACTCTAATCATCGCTTGTCTTATATGCAATAATTATCCGATAAACGCTACCCTAACCCACATTTTTTTTGTCGCCTTTGGACCTGCAAATAACGTCACGCACATGATATCAAAACCTCAGACCTCCAGCTCCAACACTTTCGTGGTACCATGGCATAAAGCGATATACTGCTTTACATGGTTCACAGATAATATTAAGAGCACATATCGGAATACATACTGCAGGCACTTGTTAAGGTCCTTCACAAAATGTCACTGATAAACAAACTGGTGCGGTTGTGTCCCGACATAAGCCTATGTAGGTATGAAGAAAAGGGTTGCATTTGGATTTCACAGGCTTAGATAAATGTAAATCCGAGGTGGGCATGCCCTTCTTCCATTGTAAGCCGCCATCTTGGAAGTGGGTTGACAGGTTTTTGCACCGAAATTAGGATGAGGATATCAGGTGGTTGCCAAAAAAAACTTGCATAGAGCCAAAACTGGGCACTCGATCTTTTGCAATTAATTATCACAGACAGATTATGGTCAAGGCCGTCTGACAGTGGTGCTAACTCAGTATTTGAGAAATTGTGGGTTATCATCTTTTTGCATGGGGCCACAGATTGTAGACTCAAAATAGGTCTGAGGTTTAGCCACTCAGGTATAAAATTTGTGGTTGTTGCTAGGTGGGTAAGGTTACCCTGTTTACTGAGTGAAAAGGCCTAAAATATTAGGTAGCCTGCTTCACTGCCTAAGTTCTCAAAATCTAATTGGTTTAGGAGTATATTTCTTAGTGTTAAACTTTGGAAGAAGAGCTAAACATTATGTTTGGAAAGTATATTGGCATGGGACCCCTGGATAAGGTAATGAGAGGTGTAAATCCTTATAAAGCCAACAGTGAAAAAACATTGGCATCTTCATACCTGTAAGGCTGTCATACGAAATAATGTCAGTGACAAAACGTCATAAAACTCTTATTATCATATAAACAGGGCCTGTTTCCTGTGTAATATAGATATGTCACACGTTACATACATTTTGACCTTTGCCCTGCTTACGAATATTTTGATTAGAAACTTCTAGGCGTATGAATATTGACGTCTTTTCTTTTGTGATGTCATGAATTTCTGACATCATTTCTTTTGTAACTATTTTCTCTGCCGTGGGTGTTCCCTCCGTCTAGACTAAAAAAAAGAAAAAGCCAGAGGCTCGCAAATACGACAAAGGTGTAACTCACTTCATAAATCTGATATCAAACAAACACTCATTACAGATCCTCTATTTATTTGACTGAAGCTCATTAGGTTCTAACTCAACAGACTGAACTCTATTATACTGTTACAATAAATTTATTTAACATAAACCCAGACCTCGTCTGTGGTACTTAGGAGGACGACGATACAATATTCGACAGGACATGAACAGATCATGAGCCATTATGAAACATTTCACATCACACTATCTACCAGCTTTGTGGTATAGGCATTACCTATTAGGTAGTCCAATCTATACAAAATATTCTTTTAGATAAGTCATTATTCATTCCTAGTTGTAGTTCTTACTTCTATTCACTATAGTCTATTCACTCCCAACTGAAATTTTTTTAAGCAATTCCAATATATTTTGCTAACTTAATTGAGACATTACACAGCATAGACGAACAGGGCTTGCTTCAAAAGAATCGCTTTCTAAGCGCAATTTTATAAAAAAACAAGACAGTAGTTTTTGCTTCTCTTGTAAAATTTAGGGTTTGGCGTCTATCGAGGTTTTTCCACTCAAGCGACGAAATGAAGTTGCGAGCAAACACCACTGTTTGTCTCACTGATTTTAGATAAACATTTTTTTCCCCAGCCAGATTTCTCCACTTCAACAAACTCAAGAATTGTTATATTCTGCGCACTGATATTTATCAATTTGTCCATGGTAGTGTAAAATTTTGGCTACGCGGATAAACGAAAGTACCGGAGTAGTTTTACCAATTTGTGTTTAAAAAAAAAAAAGAAATTGCAACGAGTCGCCATATATCTTGAGGAAAACACCTAAAAAACTCACCTCAAAAGGAAACCGATTTATTGGCTTTGGTATGCTGTAAGAAATATATCAAGGAATAAGTATGTTCGTCCAAAATCAATGACGCGCTTCTTAGCTTGCAAATTTTCTCAGACTTTTAATGAGTGCCTTAGAATCTACAGGGTTTCTTAATTTATCTTTTATAGTGAGATGAATGTGCAATTCTAAAGAGTAGCTTTCCCTCGAAACCGGGCAAATCGATGCTGAACACTTTTGAGATAAAGTAAAATAATACAAGGATAATATCGCTCCCCACAAATACCCGTTTACGTGATTTTAAATTGATTTTAGCCTTTAAAGGTATCCATAATTCAAGTTCAATTTTCTTTTTGAACGAAAGGAGAACGTATAATGTAAGTTTAATATCATCATTTCATCATCAACAAAAACTGACTGAACCAGATTTAGACCAGGGAGGAGGCTTCAAAAAATTCCTTGAGAATAAAGGCGACAGAATGTTTGATACTGAGCGATTAGTAGATCATAAACGCACTTTTAATTTGAACAGCATATCTACAAGTGAGAAAATCGATAGATCGCCGTTTACTTGAACTTGTACTTTTCTTTTGTATGGTATTTCCCCTGGTGCTTTGACACTTGAGAGTTGAGAAAGGGGCCAGATATAGGGTACAGAGCTTAATAATGACAGAAATTCACATGCGCTTAATCCATTTCAACAGATAACATCAAACCAACACGTGTTTCCACTTTTAAGTAAATGAGCTTTTACGAAACAAATTTTTCCTGGCTGATATTGCCGTCTACGCCTGCGTTTAAAAAAAAAACAAAAACGACAGTATCATTAAATGCTGATCCGGAACAAAGATTAAAGATAAAAAGTGTGTGAACTGCAAACAGCCAACCAGTCAAGAGCTGGCCTTTCCCAATAATTAGACACCTGGGAACACTAAAAGTTAGGAAAATGAATGAAGCCAGGCTGCAAAAATTAATGCTGACTTGCACTTAAGAGCAATACCACTGGGGCGTGCTAAAGTTGCGATCAAGCGAAGGATGCGATAAGCGGCGCAATTACAGTAGATTACTGGCATTTTTAACTAGTAAAAAGACAAATGTATGTTTTCTGACAAATGTTGTGATTAAGCAAAAAAAGCTTATGAATAGGCGGATTTCGATTGTGCGAGATCGAACATGGTACTTTTGTACCCAGTGCCTGAAAAGTAACCACAAACTGCTTTATGCACTTTTGTCATTGCACACGTGTGACAGTATTATAAAAGAAAAGTAGGTTACAGGTACCAGTATTCTCAGACATTGACTGAGATTAGTACCAACCGTTTGAATGTCGTTGAAACTAGTTATTGGTACTTCAGTAGGCGTGATCTTTAAACAAGAAGTATTTAAGAACATATTTTCATATATGTACTGATATGTATATTCACTGTCCGAGTGCAGCTGATGCTAGATCTCATTACTTTAGAAAATGTGTGCACAATCGGATAGAGTCATTTCAACAACCTACTGAAATTTAATACCTAGGGTCTCATCACCGATATATTGGATATCAATATTGCAGCAGAAACGGGTCCAGGGAGATACAGGCTCTACCAGATCTCCACTGAGATGAATACTTACGGCATGACAAACTGCTGACACTACCGATATATCATAAAAGCTCACTAGTTGCCAGTAGAGATTCTTTGTTGCCTCGTTTTGTTTATGACTTTAACAAGATGTTCCACTAACAAATTTGAAACCGAAGATGGTTGCCGCCATGTTGCCGAGCTTTTTCTTCTGAGTTTGTATGACATGCGACACACTTCTAACAAACCTTTAGGAGTTGTGCACCCTTCCTCAGTGTGACTGGTGAGCGTACCCTTTTGCTAAGGATTGCCGAAAAAATACAAGGACGGTTTGTAGCTTTCCATTTTGTCAAACTGTAGGTAAGAAACAAGCCCAGCCGTATACTTCCAAGGCAGTGGGCACTGGCCATTCCCAGAAATGCATCAGTATAACGCACCAGATCTATCGACTGAGTTGTCACACTTGGCACATTTCATGCGTGAAAAACACAAACTAATGACGTCACTCTGTCCGCAACTTTGTCCGAAAAGAAAAAAAAAGGGAGCAGATAGGAAAGAAGGCTCTGGCGGGAAGACACGGGACGACATCACTCAATTTCAACCTGCGTTTTAGCCACTTCGGTTTACCGGAACGAGTTTGGTTGTTTTCTAGTTAATGGCACAGCTCTGCGGTTTTCATGGGAAAAAGAAAGAAAAAAAAATCACAATGTCACAGACAACGCAAAACATTTATTTTCAAATTTCACTTCTCTCAATCAAGTAATTAATGGCCCAGACATGGTTGGAACAGCATGGCCAAATGATTGCGGTGTTGGACTCAAGACCTAAAGGTCGTGGGTTCGATTCCCGACCATGGTCGTGTTTAAAGTGCCATGGAAAAGTATTTCAGCCACATTTTCCTCAGTCCACCCGTCTATAAAATGGGTACATGGCTATAGGCAGTGAAAGAGATTGTCAGAATACTAGTGAACAGCATTTCCAAATAGCAGCAGTTCTGTAGGGAGTTGAAAAAGTCCCAGAATGATCTGGCATGCTGGAGTAATAGTAGTCTGAAGTTGCCTTAGCAGTATCAACGTGGATATGAAAGTTATAGACCGCAATATTATTATTATTATGCTTTTTGTTATCTCAAAAATTCTGAAAGCACTGAGAACATCTCCCACATGGAAATAACATTATGTGTGCAGAAAAGCGCCAAAATGTGACTGGACTAATTGATGCGTCTCTACATATTTTTGTTCCTTCGTAAAACGGTAGAGCTAAGGTCCCTTTTCACAGAACAGGAGCTCAGTGAATCCAAAAACAAAAATCGTGCTCAACAACATGAACAGAGTCCTTCAATCAACCACTTACATCAACACGGGGTTTTAAAAAATAAAAAAAAAGGATGTTTTGTCTAGATGAGGCCAAAGTAAGCTCTTTTGTCTTGAAGCTTAAACAAATCTCAAGATAATGGCAGTCGCTCAAAATTAAAGGTCTAGCGTTCTAAGTGGATTCCATAAAAATGGCAAGTCTTTGTCAAGGGAGATAAAAATGCCAGAGCAATGCATTTAGATGTAGTCAGTCCTTAAAACAAGAGAATCAGGAAGTAAAGTGCTTCATCGATTACCTCCCTTCTTTATTGATAAGCCTTCCAAAAAGTTCGATTTGACTGACAACTATCGGACGGAGGCGTCTTTGTATAGATTAAGCCCTGCACTTCAAAATGGGCAATTCAAGCAGAAAGCCACGTCAGGTAGGCTAAATTCTGACAAAAAGCAGCTAGTTTCGGTTTAAATTAAAAAAAAAAAACCAACAACAAAACAACAAAAACTTAACCCCTGCTAGGAACAACCGAATCAGACCCTAATGTTTTCCGACAAAAGGGCTTATGTTGCTCCCCCCCCCCNTTTCCCTCTTTCCCCCCAAATCATACTTTTGCATATTCGTGATCTACATCTCAATACTCATCTCCCAACTAAACATCTCTTCGAAACTGCGAATGCTTCCGACAAAGTTATATTAACTTATATAGAATCTTTTAGAGACGAATGCTGCTGAGGCAAAGAGATATCCATATTCAAACAGAACCATCCGGTTTCCTCTAAAGCAGTTTTGGTAGAAATACGTCCTATTGTCAAATGACGTTAGAATTGCTGCACATATAATAATAATAACAATACTGCCGTTTATAAGTCTTGCATCCAGGCTAATGCTTGCTCAGGCGACTTGACACTATTATTACCCCATCGGGCCTAATCAGTTTAGAACTTTTTCAACTCCCTGGGCAGCATACAGTGTTGCTGCCATTTCTAGGGCCTGATCACTAGCATTCTGACAGTATCCTCAGGCTACTCATCTTACAGAAAATATGAATGAAATGCTTTCCCAAGACATTTACAATATGACCGTGATCTGGAATCGAACCCACGACCTTTAGATCTTTAGGCCAATGCCATCACCATTTAGCCATGCTGCTCCCCAAAAAATAAAGAAAAGAATGTTCTCAGAAATTAGCGTAACTACAGTGCACTTTGTTGGAATTGCCCCGATGTCATTTTGGTGTTTTTTTTTGTGTCAGACAGTGAGGACATAAAAGAATATGAAGTGGCTTTTGACGCCGCCGAGGAGTTTGGAATAGGGAAGTGAAGTGGAATCATGGCATGGGTGTGCATGCAAGTGAGAGAGAGAGAGAGAGAGAGAGAGAGAGAGAGAGAGAGCGATATTAATTATAGCAAAGTAAAGTGTAGTCTACGAACTGGGTATGCATTCTTTAGGAAAACACCTGGTATGATAATAGAAAGGGTGACAGAGAAACAAAAAAAGAAAGAGAGATAACGAGTGAGAGAGGTCGGAGAGAGAGAAGTGAGAGAGAGAGGGAGGACGAGGACGTAAATTATAGGGAAGTGAAAAATAGTCAAGGAACTGAATATGGATGCTATGCGGGATTAGGGAGGGATGGAGGAGAGGAAAGGGGAAAGAGGAGAGCCTGTTATGGTAATAGAAAGAGTGAGGGAGATGGAAAGAAAGAGACGAGTGGAAGAGAGAGAGAGGATGGAGAGAATAAGGGGGGGGGGGAAGATATTTGGGGTCTTATTTCGTTAACCAAGGATATTAACCCTCTAGTGCCCACTGGTCCATAATTGGCAACCCACACAACCCAGTGGTCCAAATATGGCACGGATGTTTCAGTGCCCGGAGGTCCAAATTTGACCCAAAATGTTTCACCCATTAAATATTGAAGTTGTTCAAAATCAATGTTTTGTATGTATTTTGAGTGGCATTTGAAGTGTGTATGTGAATTATCAGAATTTTCCTACCAGTATTTCTATGCCTGGGCACCAGAGGGTTAAGTTTAGGGTCTGGCATGCAAGAGGGAAAAAGTCTGGTATGATAATAGAAAGAGTGACGGAGAGAGAAAGAGAGAGAGAGAGAGAAGGGGGAGAGGAAGACAGAGAGGATGGAGAGAATAAGGGTAGGGAGGAGATATTTGGGTCTCATGTCTTTACCATGGACATTAATTTTAGGAAAGTGAAATGCAATGAAGGAACTGTGTGTGCGTGCAATAGGAAATAAGCCTGGTATGATGATAGAAAGGGTGACGGAGAGAGAAAGAAAGAAAGAGAGAGAGAGAGAGAGAGAGAGAGAGAGAGAAAAAATTGAGAGAATGATAGGATAATAATTATAGGGAAATGAAATGTAATCAGGAAGCTGGTGTGCATGCCATTGGGGGAAAGGCCCCGTGTGTGTGGTAATAGAAGGAATGAAGGAAAGAGAAAAAAAAGGAGAGATAGAGAGAAAGAGAGGTGAGAGACACCAAGACGTTAATTATAGGACAGTGAGATGTAGTCAAGGAACTGGGTGCGCATGATATGGGGGGAAAAGCCTAAAGTAATAATAGAAAGACTGAGTGAAGGAGAATGAAAAAGAGGATGAAGAGAAAGAGCGAGGGACGACAGATGTGGGTATAATTTGGTTACCAAGGATGTTAATTATACGGAAGTGAAATGTAGTCACGACATGGGTATGCAAGCTATGGGGGAAAGCCTGGTGTGAAGATAGAGTGAGGGAGAGAGAAAGAAAGAAAGAGAGATAGATAGGCAGAGAGAAAGAAAGAGAGAGAGATAATATGGGGATCTTATGCAGCTATCAAGGACATTAGTTATGGGGAAGTGAAAAGTAGCCACAAACTGGGTACGCATGAACTGGGGAAAACGTCAGGGTTAGGAAGAATAATGGAGGGAAGGGAGGGAAAGAGCGAGAGAGAGAGAGAGAGAGAGAGAGAGAGAGAGAAGAGAGAGAGAGAGAGAGAGAGAGAGAGAGAGAGAGAGAGAATTTGGGGAATATCATGTGATTATGCGGAAATGAAAAGTGATCACAAGGAGGGTGTGCATGCTATGGAGAAAAAGCCTGGCATAGAAAGAGTAAGGGAGAGAGAGAGAGAAAAAGAAAGAAAGACAGATGGGGGCCTCATATCATTACCAAGGACGTTAATCATAGGAAGTGAAATGTAGTCACGCACTGGGTGTGCACGCTACGGGTGACAAGCCGGATTTGGGATTAGAAAAAAATGAGAGAGTGAATAATATGAGAGAGAGACTGAGAGATAGGGATATTGAGAGAGAGGTATTGAGAAAGAGAGAGAGAGAGAGAGAGAGAGAGAGAGAGAGAGAGAGAGAGATCTATTGTCACAACCAGGAAAGTAAATTGGTAAATGAAGCGTAGGCAGGAAATGCTCGAGGGAACTGATAGGTTAGGGTAGTGACGTGGGAAGGGAGAGAGAGAGTGCAAAATGTGAGAGAGTGCACAATGAGATAAAGTGCAAAGGAGAGAGAGTGTAGAATGAGAGAGAGAGAGAGAGAGAGAGAGAGAGAGAGAGAGAGAGAGAGAGAGAGAGACGGACCTTATTTTTCTCGGTTTTGTATTGTTTTTTGTCGTTACCAAGAGACTGGAGACATGAAATAATAATATGATAATCATATTACAATAATATACATGAACAAGAGAACAGGTAGTTGATAGGGGAAAAGAGAGAGAGTTAGAAAAAGAAGAGATAAAGATTATAACGGTGGACTTTTTGTTGTTGTTGTCATTTATCAAATTTTTTTTGAACGAGACATGAAGTATGATAAACAGATATATGGTAAATGACCGAGGGAAAAGATCGGTGCATGGAGAGAGGAAAGTACGTGGAAGTGAATCTGCTATCGTGGGTACACTTGTGACAGGGGCGGATAAAAATAGCAGTTTTTGATATTTCACACTACTCGTCACGTGGTATTTTCTCACTAGCTTTCTAGGTTACTCACGCGCAAATCTTTTTGCTATATGTATTGTCGACTGCTATCACTCAATCCGTAATGAGATATTTTCAGATGGGTCAGTTACACCACGTGATCTAGGGATTGGTAGGATATTTTGATAAATGACGAGTAATCATACATAAGCAGAGCATGTAAACAAACCATCGTGTGAGCAAGATTTCCTAGGTCACGTGATGGAGCTGAAAATACCGTAATTTTCGTTGGTTATTCCCACCGACCAGTGTTGAAGATAAGCACCTGATCTAACTAAACAAATTACTTTTAACAGCCCATTATGACAAGTGAAGTTTTTTTTTGCTGCGGCTCTTAGTTTGACCCACCTCCATGAAAACCCAGTTGGGGCCTCGGGCTGTTTCCCGAATACAAATGTTAAGCTCATTGGCAGGTCGTATCTTTTTTCCAGCCTCTGGCCATAATAAAAAGTCCTGCATTAATTTATCTTGAACTGGCCAGACAAAATGCATCAGGCTACAGCTAAAGTCACCAGGCCCTTGGGGTGGGGGAAAAAATGACTTGAAAATTTACCACCTTTAACAGGAAGTCGAAGCGAGGTGGTATCAAAAGTAATGAGCGTGTGTAACCACTAACCAACGGTTCGGTGGCTCAGTAGTCAGAACACTGGGCTTGAGAACCAAAGGTCCGGTGTTCGATCCTCACTGAGGGCATTTTTTAATTTTTATTAGTGTATGAGGAACACAGAAATAAATTTAGTGTATGTATAATCTTTACAATATTATCAAAATGTTCTTCTTTTGGCTGCCTTCGAAGCCATTAGCCCTAGTTAACAGTGCTTCTTATTATTTCCATATAACTACAGACCTACTCTGTCCATGGCCCTCATTTGCTGAGGATGCAGAAGGAAGACTTTTGGCTGCCTTCGAAGTCATAAGAAGTTTGAAATAGTGCTAATGTACATAGGTATAGGGGTATGGGTCAGCTTGAGAGAAAGAGAGAGAGTGAGGAGAGAGAGAGAGAGAGAGCAAGAAAAGTTAAAAAAAGGGAAGGGAGTGTAATTGCATGCGGAAGTAGATTGGTACGGGGGGGGAGGGGAAGAGCGATCGAGAGAGAGAGAGAGAGAGAGAGAGAGAGAGGAGAGAGAGAGAGAGAGAGAGAGAGAGAGAGAGAGAGAGAGAGAGGGAAGAGGGAGAGAAAGAAACTATTCCAAGGACATCAATGAAGATGCGATACAGACATGAAATCTGTGAGCAAACACGATTCAAACAAAATGAGGGCAGAGGAGGGGTATGGGAAATCGTTACTGAGAACGACAGACAAACAGAAGAGAAAGAAGACATGAAATTAAGAGAGCAAAAGCGAAAAAGGGGAAAGAAGGGGAAGGGGCAGAGTTTCTTGTGAATTCATTGAAAAGGGCAACGGGACGAAGGGAGGACCATAGACAGAGTAGGTCTGTACATATATGGAAATGATAAGAAGTACTGTTAACTAGGGCTAAATGAGAGAGAGAGAGGCAGAGAGATAGAGTGTGTGTGAGAAAAAGAGAGAGAGAAGGGTCTGACTACCTCCCTCTCCCTCTCACTCTCCTATCCTCCTCCNAGAGAGAGAGAGAGAGAGAGAGAGAGAGAGAGAGAGGGATAGAGTGTGTGTGAGAAAAAGAGAGAGAGAAGAGGGGCCTGACTACCTCTCTCTCACTCTCCTATCCTCCCCCCTCCCCGCCTTACCATAGTTTGGGAGGCCTCTTTTATCTTCTCTTCCTTTCTTATCTCTCTATCCAGGTTTATTTTCCTTTTTTTTAGAGATCTTCTGATCCTCAGCAACCCACCACGTTGCTCAGTTCTTTTGGATGCTAGCTACAGCCCTGGAAACAGAGAGAGAGAGAGAGAGAGAGAGAGAGAGAGAGAGAGAGAGAGAGAGAGAGGGAGAGAGAGAGAGAGACAGAGAAATGTTTAGAAAAATGACGCGAAACATGGCGAGAGAGGTCCTGGAGTATGAAATGACAGATTGAGAGAAGGAGAAACCAAGAATTGTGGAAAGAAAGGTGGAGTGAGAGAGAAAGAGAAATAGAGAAATGGACAGACAAAATGACGAGAGAGAGAGAGACGATGTAGTGAGATAATGAGAATGCGAACGAGAAAATGAGAGACAGGAGAGAGCTGGAGAGAAAGAAAAAGACAGGATTAAGAAAAATAAAGAGTAAGCAATTTAGAGATAGACGGAAAATGAGGCAGCAACAGAGAAAAGAGAGAGAAAGACACACGTGAGAGAGAGAGAGAGAGCGATACAGAGAGAGAGAGAGAGAGAGAGAGAGAGAGACAGAGAGAGGCGAGCAACGATAGATAGTGCATGACTTCCCCCATTGACAATGGCTGTCGATTCTATTTTACCCAGAGGTATAGCAGTGCCAAGTCTTTCTCTCTCTCTTCTTCTTCTTCTTCTTCTCTCTCTCTCTCTCTCTCTCTATCCAGTCAAGGACTATCGATCGGTTAGCCCGCTGTTACAGTGCGAGGTCACAAGGTCCTGGACCTTCTCGCTTCTCTCCCCCTCCTTCCTTGCAAGCAAAGGCTTGCTGACATTGTAAGGGGCAAGATTGCGTTTGAGTATCGATACTGTCGATATTTCCATTTCTGATATCGGGTAACAATCTATAGAACCAAAAGATGATATCAATTTGATCCGTTTTCCAACAATATCCGGGTACTTTTACGCTTTGGATGACAAAGCGGGAGCAGGTTGGAAAACAACTTACATACATAAAATAGTGGAGCCGTGAACGAGAATACTGACACAAAATCTTTAGAGACTTCGATGAACGTAATATATTCTCATAGCTATGCCTCTCCAAAGAGCATGTAACGCGATGCCTGACTAACAAAAATGACATCGTGTAACTGGGTGGCAAGGCATATAGTTTTCCTTCTTTATTATTAAAGAGAAAGAATGTGAGCTCAGTCTGATCATTTTTCTGATGTTACATATTATTTTAGGGAAGTGTGTCACCAGGGATTTTACCGAATTACTGTGAAGGATCAATTTTGAGAAGAAAGGCCGAAAAAAAACTTACACTATAAAATTCCATACCCCTGCCGGGAATCGAACCAGGGTCTCTCAGCTTGCAAGTCTGAACGTGTTACCAATACACTACAGGGACGCTAACTTGACAGCAATTTAATTCTTATAATACCTACTACTTGAATCGTCCCTGACTTTTACATATGAGCCTAATGTTCACTCTTGACCTTAACACACCTGCCGACTGCTCACACTAGTATCAAAAGTGGGTCGAAAGATACATGTAATTTTGATCTCTTTTCGATTCACAAACCATCTAGATCCATTCACCTGAAATACAAAGAAAGAGTCAAAAATGCGAAATAATTATCGGGTCTTTCGTCTTGTATTCAGGGTCAAATTCGAAATGGAAATGAATTCGATACCCATAGCACGAATACTTGGTATCGCGATACTTGAAAAGTCAGATGTGCCAGCCTGATATTTGGACTCCTGTACACTCGCAGTTTCTTGCATTCGAGAGTAGAGGGTGGTTGCCAAAATCGTACTGCCGTGTCAAAAATCAAGGATAAGAGAGAATTTTAAGTACAAAAGAAGCGCGTGCGCGACCTCGAAGACGATGGTGCCGTGCAACGACAAAACACCGTATAATATTATAAACAAATAATGATTATAGGATGTTTTGCATGATGGTCGTTCGTAAGAGAAGGGTGTACTTTTTTTTACATGGCACTGCATTGAATTTGACCTGAACACACACACACACACACACACACACACACACACACACACACACACACACACACAGAGAACGAAAGAGAGAGAGAGAGAGANCACACAGAGAGAGAAAGAGAGAGAGAGAGAGAGAGAGAGAGAGAAAAGGCATTAGAGCATGGTTTAGGGTTAGGTATGGGGTTAAAGAAGGGGGGAAAAATGCAACCTTGGGACAGTCACTAAACATCATCTGTGTCTAAGAACTCTCTCCTGTTCGTTTTCTCTTTTCTTACTCTTCCTTTCACCTGAAACTAAGCACTGTGTGTGTGAGTGTCATAGAATACCGTTCATGAAGGAAATCAAAGAGTCAAATAATGATCATAGGATGTTTTGTCGTTGTACGGTGCATGACAGTCGTCCATAATTATAGAAGGTTGTACTTTTTCACATGGCACTGAATTGAAATGGCGCCACATACGACGCTCAAAGTGGCGCCACTGTCAAGCAGCTTATGTACGCTTTCAGATATTTTCAGACTTCACAAGTTTATTTCCACTGTAACGATATTCCAAAATATGTATATACAGCCACCGCTGGACAGTACATAAGCAGACAAATGAAAAAAAAAAAGACAATAGACAAATGAACGGCGCGACCCCCTCCCC
>JAWQUT010000196.1:690426-701314 GCA_033807755.1 Ellobium chinense | reverse complement strand
AAAAAAACTAGACAATCAGACAAAGAGATAGACATATTAACATCCTGTTTAAATTAAGGTCTAGGTTTATGTACAATTTAAGACCAATATCAATAAGAGCACTCTCACGAGGATCTGTACTGATGATTAGCCGGTAGTGTCGAATGCCGGAAGTCCGGCAAATTTTGTAAACAAAGTCGCACGCTGATTGGCGGAAAGAGTAGCAAGCTGTGTGCCATTCGAGTCTCTATTTGAGAGTATGCCTTGTTTAAGGTTATGAGTTGACACTGGTCTATTTAAATCAAGTAGAAAGCTTTTATCTAACTTTTCCGGAAAAGTCGTTTTCCTGCTTTCACCCATGGCTTCCCTTCTTTCAAACGCAGTAAACCCCAGATAAGACTATTAACCTTTAGACAGAATTATGATAGATCATTTTATTCATGGATCGCGATAGCCGTATTTCTGGAACAAAGCTTGGTCAGCGACAGACAAGAGCAGTGCTGATCACGCTAACCAGGTGGCCGGCCTAACCAGCATACAATAATAAAAACTGCAGAAGAGCAAGATACCTTGGCACTGGCGAGAGAGAGAGAGAGAGAGAGAGAGAGAGAGAGAGAGAGAGAGAGAGAGAGGGAGAGAGAGAGAAGGAGAGAAAGAGAGAATGAATGAATGAATGAATGAATGAATGAACAAGACTGGCTGATGAGGAAAGGAGATTTCCTGAGGGTGGGGGAGGGATATAGAGATCCCTCCCTTTTTCCCTCCATGCCCTCCCTTGTCCCAACCCCCGCCCAAGCTTTAGAATAGAAAACATTGTTATAAAATTCTTCCTAATCCATGAAAATGGTCCACACAATATTGAGATGCATTGGGGGTTTACGATTCTCCAGAGTTCATGAATTAGGAGGGACAAAGTACAGACAACTTCTCTTAAATATGACCCGCTTAATCAAACCTGTCGTCTACTTGCAACTGTCGCCAGCTCGGAACACGAATCACTGACTTCTATGGAAATCGGAAACAAACTGAACCGTACATCGGTTTCATCTGCTTAATCGCGATTATTTAGATTTCTCGAGTGTAGACATAACATTGTTATTAAAAGACATGGACGGTGTTTGTTAAGTCTCAGCAGATAAACAGAAAATAAGAGTGTGCGAGAAAAAGGGAAACAAATCGCTGCCTGGCACCAAGGGCAGGTAATATGAAGGTTACAGACCTGTAATAGGATTGGACCCTTTTTTCCTCTATGGGCTATATTAACATTTTGAGCTGCCCTCTGAACCCAAAGTTTTAGCTTTCACCCAGACCCATACCAGATTGAAGCCCATTATGTGGCCCAAATTTTAAGACTTACCCAACCCTAGCAAGCCCATTGAAATTTTGAGCTTGGTTGCTATTTGTAAACAGACCCTACATTTTTCACTGGTCAATGCCAAACCCCTCCTCTTCCGCCTGAGCACACCCTAGACCTGGCAGTTCCAGCCCAGGACTAAATAGTGCCTGGTAAAATAAAGTAAAATGGACACAGATTCCCATGATATCAAAATTTCCCCCCTGGAGCCCTTATTACTGGAAGCAGGGCATGCCAAAAGAGGGAAAAGGGGAGATGAAATATACCCCCTAAGTTGTAGGACCACAAAGTGAAAGTACAGTTACAGGTCTGTAACCTAAAGAATCTGGAATAATGAAGTGGAGCAGAGAAAAAGACCACTTGAGATAATTATGTACAGAAAAATGTATTATTCAATAGCCCGTGTTTGTCGAGCACGCAATAACATCGTATCTCTTAACATTGTGACAAACGACACTGAATAGCAGACAAATGTTTGATTAAAAATGGCATGATGTATTTCGGCAGAGATATATTATTTTCATCACAGTCATTTGAGACGACCTCCTTTTCTTTCTCTCACTCCTAATTATTCACACATGGAAAATCGTCCTACTCTTATATCGAAAATAATTATAACTTGGAGCTGGTCATATGATATAATAATTATAAGTTCTGATAACAAGCTTCCTATGTAATGAGAATTCTAATTGTTTGGCAAATATAGACTTGGGTGTCGGATAAAAATCTACGTCTCAGCAAATCGACTCAGTGTAATGCCGGGCACACGGAAATCGCTGGAAAATGAAAGGATTTGGGGATTATCTATGATTTTATTCAGAGATTATACAGCACTCAATCATCTAATAAATTTGTTTCATTAGGATGAATTTTCTATTAAGCGGAATACGACCAAAAAACGAGGTAGACTGTACTCAGTTCTTGGTTTGGAGGGCATGTGGCATTTTACAGCAAAAAACCGCATGCGCCAAATTAGATCAAATTCATTTTTTCAGTATCTTTATATAGAGCCGAATGTATTCTATATTTCCACTTAAATTATTCCAAGAATACTCCGTAGCTTTCTCAGAAAGCCAACCATATGTGCCTTTCAAATGTGGAACCTACTATGATTTTTACGTCTCCTTTAAAAACTGTCAATAATGCAACTGTATCGTATCTTGTTTCTATGTATCACTTACGTAGTGTTCATGTACATGCATTTAATATGTTGTTTAATGTTTTGTCTGCTTAATGTATTTGCCATGTACACTGATGTGTGACTGCCCATGTGGTATTATTTTGTAACCTGCGTACAAAAATGAATTAATTTTGATGTGTATGGTCTTTATCCCTTATAGCGACAGAATATTAAACCCTTATTTTATGACTAGCTTGTACTGTGCTCCGTCTGAACAACAAAATGTTTCACATTTTGAGTGAGAGGGACAACGACAGAGGGGAGAGAGAGAGAGAGAGAGAGAGAGAGAGAGAGAGAGAGAGAGAGAGAGAGAGAGAGAGAGAGAGAGAGAGAGAAAGAAAGAATGAATGAATGAACAACTGATAAGGAAATGACTGCCTGAGGGTCGGAAGGGGGTATAGGGACCTTCCCTTCATTCCCCCACGCCCTNAACCCCCGCCCAAACTTTAGAATAGAAAACATTGTCAAAATTCTGCCTTACCCATGAAAAAGGTCCACACAATATTGAGATGCATTATATATGCACGAATCTCCAATAGATATAAATAAATTTATCTGAATATTTATCTAAATCAAGATGAAGCGTGCACCGTAGTTTGTCTGGGTGTTATTAAAATAGTTTTCTCTTCATGTTCCTGGACAGGAAATAAGTTCGAAGAAACTCATTCGAGTTTTTCCGGGAACTTTGTAACTATGAGATCTGTGAAGTTTAACAATCTGGTAGTAAGAAGGCGGGGCATATCCCTGATTTGTCTAAGGAAATCCACATCAGCACGAGAGCAAATTTGTGATTAACCGGACTATGCTATTAAGAGGTTTAAGAGATTTTCTGAAATAGACTGAGATTAATCGACAGCGTTACTCTGTCACTTCAAATCCCTGATAATGATGTTCATATCGCGATAGGACGTAAGTGAAATTTCATTCTTTTGCATTTTTTTTTTTAAATTTTGTTTCTCCTCGAAAACATTATTTAGTTTCTGATACTGAGTAATAAAAGTACAAAATGTGAAGGATAAAAGACACAGGTGTCATTTTATTCTTTCTGAGTTAGGAGAATTTAATATGACTCTTGATCAGTTTGGGCGATCTACAAGTCAGCGATAAAAATTAATCCTGCTATTCAAACCAGCGATTAATATTACAACGACAAAATGCCGTCACCTTTGATCTGGTGAAATCAAAACAGAGATATGGAAACAAAGATTGTAGGAGATGAAAAAAAAAAATGAATCATAAACTTATTTTATGCATGTGTTTGGATCTATAACAAACTGACTTGTTATCGCTTATCAAGAAGTCTATTTTTTTTAGCTTATCCTAGATGTAATGTAACGTAATGTAAATTTATATAGTGCGCAAATTCACTGCAAAAATGCTCTAAGGCGCTGCATAATTACATAGTAAAATTTATACAGAATGCATAAAATTAATACTAAAAATATAAGAGAGCCAAAATACTTCACCGGCGTAGACATGCTTATAAAGAATGTTGAAAAAAGAGTGTAAAGTTCAATGCAGAAAAATAATGGTTTTTTTTTTTGGCAATTGAATTGGTGTCAAAAAGATGGACATTTGATGCTGGTTAATTGGACAGATAGGAGCGGGATCTCTTCCTACATAATATTCAGTTTAAAACAGGAAGCCAGGCCAGTTTGTCATGATGTGACCTTGCTGAGTATTCTTAGAAATCCACTTAGTTCTTTGACTGTCTCCAGGTGAAGGACAGCGGAGACAAACAAGAAGAAGAAGAAGAAGAAGAAGAAGAAGAAGAAGAAGAGGACGAAGAAGAAGAAGAAGAAGAAGAAGAAGAAGAAGAAGAAGAAGAAGAAGAAATGATTCCCGTTCCAGTACAAAGTCATCAGACCAAAATGCCCACTTCGCTTTCGTGTTCTTTCTCCTTCTCACTCTCTCTCTCTCTCTCTCTCTCTCTCTCTCTCTCTCTCTCTCTCTCTCTCTCGTTCTTTGTAATGCGATCGATCTCAAACCTACAGGGAACCAAATCAAGAAGTAATAAAACCGTATTCGGGGATTTGGAGGAGCAAGAGGGAGATGGGTGGATTCGCGCAAAGCTAATCATTGTGCCATTAAGTACCACTGTAGAAGGTCATAAAGCAATAGGTCCAGGGTCAGTAAGGGCAAACTGTTTTGGTGTTTACTGAGGTGACAGTACAAAACTCCAATATGTTATACAAGTTTCCTTGAAACTGTGTGGCAAGCCAACAAATTCTGTCGGAAGAAGCAGAGCAAGCTCTTGCAATAGGTGGAAACAAAGTGATTTTGCGTTCGAAGTCGAAATCAAGTTGTTTTTTTTTTGGTTTTGTTTTGTTTTTCATGATGACATTAATCAACATTTAATCCACCCGATCTGGAAGTTTGATTTCGTAATTGTGTATGTAAATGCACTTAATTAATTATGTTTTGTTGTTTTTTTTTTGTCTGTCGATATGCATTTATGATGTTAGTTTTGCCTGCATTAAAGTCATTATTCTCAATTTTACGAGCCATCATTTCCAAACATAAAACATACTTATCACAGCTTCTAATAAAGATAAACGCTTGAAATGAAAAACATTCTGTTCAGAAGCTAATGAGGAAAACAGACACAATTATATCTAAATTTCAAAAGTCTGACCATTGTGACGGATCCACCTGGACCAAAAAAAAAACAGTGTTGTTCTTGTGCCAGTTATGTGTTACGTGCGTAATGGTAATGTTGTGCGGTATTGTGGATGTTAAGACAATGCTGTTTTATGCTTGTACGTTTAGTGTCATCTTGGCCTAAGCTGACATTGGAAATAAGGCATAGGGTAGGGAGTGCAAGAATACAAAGGGGAGACGGAAGACACAGGTCTGCAGTTCTTCTTCTTTTTCTTTTTCTTCTTCGTCAGTATTCTCTGGTCACGCTAGTGGACAGCTGCTATTGGCCATGAACTGGGTGGTCAGTTGCATTAGTGTACAGTTTCTCCATAGCTTTCTCACATAGTCAGCTGGCAATGACCAGTTCCGCTCCTTTAGCTCTGCAGTGAAGAAATTTAGAGTAACAGCCAACAGTCAATCTCATACCTCCTGGTCCTTTTGGTATCTATCATTATATTAACAGTGCCACAACATCTTCACATGTCAATTCCTTCGATATCGAGACACCTGGCACTTTAAGGCAGGAGCGTCAAGCCCCAGTCCATTACAACAAACCCTAACCCGTCTCGAAATCATTATGTATTCGCAAAACCCCGAGGGGCCTCTCTGAAACAGCTACGCCACTCCCTCTCCCTCCACGGCCCCGAACAAGGTCACGGATCTCCGTGTTAGTAGGTAAAGTTATGCAAACATAGTCTAATCTCCAATCAGATTGGCGTAACGATAATATTGTAAAGAACTTCCTCAAATATTGACGGCCATGTCTGGTATGGCAACTATGCCCCATGTAGGTCTGTAGGTCTTTGTTGACAGTTGTGACGGACGAGATCGACTCTGCATAATGATACATTCGACACACGGCATATTCAATATCAGTATCCGAACTCTAGTCCTGAATACCATTTCAATTCGATCCCCGCAGATTGAAAACTTTTTTCAAGCCAGCAGTGCTGACTCTAGCACAGCATATAATGCAATTAACATAAAAAAAAAATTTGCGTGAACGACAATAAATTTCAAACACAAAAGTAGAGAAAAAAAAGATTTTTATTGAAGTTATCCTTTTGTATACTATGCATCACCGAAGCATCCACATGTAAAATATAATCCCTCATTGAAGCAAAAAGTGCCTTAGTGCAAAATGATATCGAAAATAATTTCATGCCTCGTCTGATCCTCAGTGCCAGGTCGACTTAAGCAATCAAAAGGTAATAATGGTACCCGTGAACCAGTATCACGTGGTTTGTCTTGTACTCAGTTTCAGACTAGAGACAGACTCGATACTTTTGGTACTTATGCATGAATAGCAACAGACTCAATACTTTTAGTACTTATGCATAAATAGAACAGACTCGATACTTTTGGTACTTATGCATAAATAGAACAGACCCGATACTTTTGGTACTTATGCATGATTAGCAACAGACTCGATACTTTTGGTATCGAGTCTGTTGCTATTCAGTAAATAAAACAGACTCGATACTTTTGGTACTTATGCATGAATAGAAAGACTCGATACTTTTGGTACTCTGCATGAATAGAAACAGACTCTAAACTGTTGGTACTTGTGCATAAAGGCTAAATATCGTGAAACTTGAAACTTCAGGCATCAAGCCAACCCACCAGCCTGCCACTATGACTCTTCTTATGCGTATTATGTAAAACCATTTGTGTGGCAGCGGATTTGATTCTTCTGATATGACTGTTATGAATGTAAACAAACACAAACGCCCCACGGCTTGGCCGCTTCTTTGACTGCATATCATAACTCCGGTTAACTGCAATTCGTTTAAGAGCAATTTCCACATATGCGCAACTTTCTCAGATAGCAGAATATTGCTTTTTCGTCACAGAAGCTACTGGATAATCGCAAGAAAAGGCAAGCCTCGGTCTGTAAGATTTTGTTTGTACAGTTGTGTCAAGATCTTTTAAAAACAACTCAACTTATAACTGTGAAACTATGCAGGTCTATGAATAGCTCTCTTAGGCTGAATTTGTTCTAGAATGACCTGCACTAGTGCAGAAATGCAGTAGTTATAGCCCTTGTTGTCCGGCTATTGGTGAATACATAGAGGATAAATTCTGACCAATATACTTATACTTAATCGTGGAACTGAATTCCTGCATGTAGCCTTCTTCCTATTGCAAACTTTACGCCTGCTAAGTCTGAACAATAACAATAAGTTTATTTAGCTCAGGTACTGTAAGTACAAATGAGCAAACATGAAATTGAAGAATAGATGGCTTATAGATAATGAAAATAATCCCGTCTACATTATAGCATTGGCACACGCATGCTCTCTCTTTCTCTCTCTCTTTCACACACACACACACACACACACACACACACACACACACACACAAGTGAAAGTGATTAATACAATAGTTTTTTTTGTTTTTTTATTATTATATCTTAACACGAGTTTACAAATTCGTTACTAATTTTCATGACACAACTTTTTTTTTTTTTAAACAAATACTTTTTTTTNTTTTTGTTTTTAGCGGCAGTAAGTTGTGTCTCTCTTTATGACATGGACGTAAGTAAATATCAAGTTAAAAACATTTTTGGAAATGTCAGAAACAAATTATTTTATCATTTTACTTGTTTTGATCCTCATTAAGTAAGATTATGTATTTATATATTAGATGTGTACTGTTCTATGTGTTTGTATTATAGATGAGGATGAGTAACTTTCAATGGCATTCAAAATCAATTTCCCTACAGGTCACTAAATGTCCTGGTTTATTTTCTTTTTCTTATTTTACTGAAAACTGTCCTTAAAAAAAACCAAAATCGCAACATTTTTTTCCAAACTCACGATGACTTGCCATTAAGTATAATCGATTATATAACATACAGACTTCGCTTAATTGCAATATCATTCGAGCATGTTGAAAACGTTCGATGGATGCGGTCAAACAACGCTATTTGCTTTTGAATTGAAAAAAAATATTCTGAAATAATATGTAACGACCTGGTGACAGTAAGTTACAGTCATCAACTGCATTCATCATCTCCTGTGCCCGCAACGTAACGACAAAGTTGATGTGGACTGAAAAGCTGCCGGAACGTATCTTCGCTATGGGAACTTATCTTGTGTACGTTTCTCATACTTCATGGGAATCCGTTCTGAACTGTCCGTTTTCTTAGAGGGCGAAGGTCCTCGGGTTTTCCCAAGAGAACATCCAGAAGGGTGGGGACCGTGCTGACAAAAGGCAGCAGCGGCGAATAAAGGGAGGGAGGGGGGGNGGAGGGAGGGGGGTGGGTGCTGCTGTTTTAAGATCTTTAGATCAACGAGACGGAATAGTGTAGGGGCGTATACCTAAATTTTATTTGCACTGAAAGTACAACAAACAAAAAAATGGTTCTGGTGGTGGAAAAGGGTGGATGGTATGTTCAAAATTGATTTGGAATGCTTTTGAAGCTCTAAAAGAATTTATTCATGTATATTACATACTCATTACGTAATGTGGTCAAAANGGAGAGGAGAGGAGGGGGTTGGTGGAAAGATGAAATATGACAGCCCCTTCCCAATACACTACAAAGGCGTATCTTTAGAAGGGGCGAAGGAATGGGGGAGGAAAAAATAAGAACTTTCCAGTATTACAAGGACCGCTCTAACTTGTCAACTTCGAGTCATTCAGAAATGCGGAGAAAAGTTGTCACACTGTGACACATTATTCTTTACAAATACTAAAAAAAAAAAAAAAAANATATTATATAATGTGCTGAATTCAAAATGTCCCACAATAATATACGACATTGTAAAATTTATGAAAATCATACTCTCTTCATGAAACACATTTCTGTCTGGTAAAAACGTATGTTTACGTACGAACTAATACATACATTGTATTGAGAGAGCCCAGACTCTTATGATCAACTTTAATTTATTCTGCTATAATATTGAATTACGTCTTTGATCCTTGTAGGCTTTGACATTTTCCCACCATGATCTTGATAATATGTCGATATTTCTGTCTGATTGTTTCTCCATTTGTCTGATCGTCTGTCCACTTATCTGAAGATGTCTCCAATGATAGCTATCTAGCCATACAAAAAAGTGTGGAGACTGCGGACGGGTGAAAATCAGTGTGTAAATAGTGAAAACAGATCCCGTCATAGAAAACAATAAAAGAGTTTAATCAAATATTTACTAAAAATCTTAATATTATAATACAATCCCCAAGCTTTCCACTAAAAGGTCTTCTTCAGGGGGTGTTAAAAAGGATTAAAACGATCCATAAATAGAGGGAGAAAGAGGGCGGTCCCATCTAAGGAGACAACAAAACGATCGTAAGAAAGTATTAGAACAGTGAAGAAACTGGAGCAAAGGAAGTAAAACAGGGGTGATTATTGTTTGATGTTCATTCCGTGGGGCATGACGGTACCGTATCTATCCATACTCCGTAACGATTGCTACAAAGGAAAATAAAAATCTGAATCCGATTCTCACTCACAGTGATGAACACGCCCCTGACACACTGCAACTTAGCTAACACTGTTGCATTTACATAATTTACAATTTTTTACTTAGCTTTTCCTGGTCAGCACAATAGAGATGGATGACATAAGATTTATTTCAAGAGAGGGCACAGCTCATTGTCATGAAGTGTCTGTAATCGGTATGGTACGAGGTGCAATCCAAAAGTTCAAGGACTAAGCCTATAAAAACTTAAGTGAAATCAAAACAAAACTGAAAGAACAATATCAACAACAAACAAACTACGGCAGCTGCAACAATCCTATCACTATTACCACCACCACTACTACCATCATCATTAGAACAATAAAACTTTGTAGTACATGTTGTCGAGAGAAAACAACGCAACTTTGGATGTTTAAAAGTAAAAAAAACCCAACATTTTAAATCTAAGATTTATTAATACATGATATATTATTAATATTTCATGTATGGCTATATTTACTAGGAATAGTTTTTTTTATTACATAATAAGTACTATAACAATTCCACATTCATTTCCAGTGTTTAGGGTAGATTCTTAATATGGAATCGAAATCGAGTCCTGGAATTGGAATTGGCCCATCACTAGTAGAATCTAGAATGTCCTATTATTGATTCCTCTGGCAAATGGTGAACTTATTTCAGAACTTGTGCATTAAATAATGGCATCTTTTACCAACGTAAGTAGTGCATTAACTTTGTATGTTGAGCGCTTCTAAGAGTAGATTCTCCACCGATGCAGTGATACAATTCTAACGATGGTAAGAGATCCTATCGTTAATGCGCAAACTCTCAATTAGTCCAGATAATAAATTACTTTCGTTGGGGACTAAAAATATCATGCTTTGTTAACCTTGCACTTTCAACCTACTTGGCATGGAATTTCAAGATAGCCTACGTTTTTCTTGAAAGTGCCACTCTGCTGCCCTAACGTTATCTCAACATCTCCATGCGGCCCATCAAAAACAACGTACACGAAGAATTAAAGTTCAGCAATGCTTACTTACTGCACTTGTCAGACTACATGTCAGCTGTCATACAGGTTTATCTTGCTGGAACAAAGTGCAAGGGAGGCAAAGCTGGACAAAGATTTTGAAGATCTAAAAAAAATGTCGGTGATGCCGTCATAGATGCACACACTGAAAAGTTGGAAAGCCGTAATAAGAATGGACTAAAATGGAGGCCCATGTCCATGTTAGTTCAGTTTTTTTCTTAAAGTTAAAACGTGACTGACTGCAGTCTGAATCACTTTTCTCTCTCCCCCCCCCC
>JAWQUT010000196.1:677520-690421 GCA_033807755.1 Ellobium chinense | reverse complement strand
AATCTTTGCATGTACATTGGACTTCGCTCCTGATAATGATCATAATAATAATATAAGGACTAGACAGGCGATGTTTAGTGCTCCGCTCCTCTTTTTCGCCATAACCACTGCTGCTGCTGATGATAAGAAAACAAGGTAGAAAGTATGGTGTACTTACTCCCTCCCTCCGCGGCCCCCACCCCCTTCAACCCTCAGTTTCACCGAGTAAAACAAAACTCCCTAAATTTACAAGGAAAGCTCCATTCTCTTCAAGCCATAGTCCATCCCTCCCTCTCCACCTTAAGTTCAATCCCACACCATGGCACCGATCGAACTCTATACATTGCGAAAAGGACTTATATTATACTGACACTGATGGATATCAAAATTGATTCGTTATCATTGCGTGACACGCGAGACTTTTTAATAATCCTGCCCAAGAGGTTTTTAATTGATTTGGAGATTACACCTCAAGACTCCCAGGTTCACACCCAACCTCACGCATAGATCAGTGCACGTTAGTGCATGATAGATTGGGAACGCACCTTCACATTTTTAAGGTCTGAAGATCCAATAGCACCTGGCATAGGAGTGTGCAATAAAAATTTTAAATAGTCCTATGAAATCAGAAAACTGGCCATGGGGAGGGGGAAAGGGGTTGGAATTGAATTTCAAAGGCTTAGATAGGTGCAAAAACATATATAGACTCAGAATAGGTGAGGTTTAGCCACTCGTATAAACTTTTTGATTGTTGCTGAATGGGTAAAATTAACCTGTTTGCTGTGTGAAAAGGCCTAAATTATTAGATAGCCTTATTCAATGCCCATGTCCTCAAAATCTAACTGGTTTAGGGGCATTTGTCACTGTGTCAAAATTTGGAGGAAGAGTTCAACAACATGTGTGGGAAGTACTTTGGCATGGGACCCCAGGATAAGTTTATAGAGCCCAACAGTGAGAAAAAACATCGGCATCTTCATACCGTAAGATCAGTCACAACTTACCAGGACCGAACTGAGTCTGCTTTAAGCCTTTCGAGGCGCGAGTTCTTTTCCAACCAACACCCCCTCCCTCCCCCCACCCCGCCTTCCTCCTCTCCACCTCTCCTCCTTCACGTAAGGAATGCAAGACGACTCTTTGAAATCTGGATAGACATCAGCCGGTTGTATTATTTTGCTGATGACGGCGAGAGAATTCCTTATTGTCACCAAGACGATGGATTCTGATTCATCACCGTCCGCTTAGATGTACTTTTAACTTCATCGCAATACCTAGATATCTCAGAGCAGAATTGTTGAATCAAACACCAGTATTTCATTCTATATATCTCCGCTCAGTTTCCACGTTCCGCGCCTTACGAATGTAGACACACCAGCCAGCTGACAGTATCGCCATTGAGAACATCCTAAATCACAAGCTGCATGCACCCAACTAAACAGCAGGTTTTCAAAATCTTACACTCGCCTCTATTTTTCTTCTTAAATGCACAGGAAACATTTTGCGACCTTAGAGCTACAAGCTTCTAGCTCCATTTGCTCAGCTTTCGAGATATCAATTATTAACATTAAATCCACTCACTTTTGTTTTTTGTGTGTTAAAACCTTGAATATTTCAGTAAGGCATATTAATACACATTCTAGCTACCTAAAACAAACATCGTAGAGTGAGCCCGTAATTATGATTTCTTGTTCGTAAATCAGGTCAGCTAAATTACATGCAGTACCTCGTAACTCAAGGATCGTGATTTTTAAAACTTCACAATATACTTGCCTCGCTATCCTGCGGCTAATGGATCCCCTAGATTTCTGGGGATGTGAAGTGGTAGGTAGCCTACGCTCCTGCTCTAGGCATAGCCCAAAGATAAAGCACAAATTTATCATTTCCTTGAAAAACGTTGCGACAAAGTAAAAGATAACAAAAAGAGCCAAGGCCTACACTTACTGCGCAGTAGATAATAATTATGACAAAGTCTTACTTAACAGTTGGGTTAATGGGGATGTTTAACAGGGAGGGAGGAGTGGGGTGAATGAGAGGTGCGCTTTGTTCTTAGGAGACACTTTTAAAGGCTGGCTCAGCCTTATGACCAAAATGCATACACACTGCTTTTCACGTAACTTTTCCAGTTAGCCTGTTCACCGACCGATTAACCGACCGATCGACTGACCTATCGACCAACCAACCAACCAACCAACCAACCAACCAACCAACCAGCCAGCCAACCTCCTTGGCGGAAATAGCAATAAAACCTGTACCTACATCATTCAGTCATAGAAGCTGAGGACAGAGTTGGTTCCTCGGGGATAGCAGCATAGACTTTATATGTGTGAAAGGGGGCCCCCCAAGCAGGGTTGGGTTAGCAAATTCGGCGCTCTGGGCCACCAAATGCCTAAGGGCCCGTCTCTAGTGAGAATTGAAGCAAGATCCATGACTTGATACCTGAGGGATAGGGGCCTTTAGGGTATCACCCCATCTGGCTGACGTTCAAGCCAGCCCTGTCTACATGCCCCTAACCCCACAGTCCCCAACCGCCTCGTTCTCCCATTGTCTACTCGACTGCTCTTCTTTTGGTTAGTCATAGCTAGTGGAAAAACAACAAAATCTGCTCAATCATCATCCACCATAGTTATAAAACGTAAAGAACGATACGTAATATAGTTGTTTCGGTTAAGAGCATATAAAATGTTGCAGTTAAGCAGAGGCAGCATCAAATAGATGTGTTTATTTTAAACTTAAATATACTCCTGAAAAAAAATATTGATGATTAAGGCACACATTGTGATAACACGGATTTCAGGTAAGCGAAGTCAGTCAGCTGTATTGTGTCATATACCTTAGTCCTTATCTCGTGGTTTCGGCAAAAATTGCGAAACACTTTAACCACGAGCATGTCAGGACACGAACTCTGTCTTAACATACAGAACAGAAGACCTGCAGGGCCAGACATATCGAGCAAATCATCTGATGTTACTGTGATGATAATGATGTATGTGTCATCGGCCATTCGTGCTATGCTCGGCTGTACACTTCGTCAGCAACAGAAATAGAAACCCCTTTTTTTAGTGGTTAAATTTGGTGTTGGAGAGCTTGCCGCTAGCAGCCTGCTGGCTGGGCGAAAACAGATTTTTTTTCTTTATCCGACTTTTATCGCGTGTGCGTCGTATGTGTTCATGCGTGTATGTCTGTGTGTGCGTGTGTGTGTATGTGTGTGTGTGTGTGGGGTGGTGATGTTAGTTTAATGGATCTAGTCACTATTTGTCGTGAGTGTGGTGGTGCATATATATGCGTGTGGGTTGTATGTGGGTTAGTTCAATCCTTAAAAGGAGACGTGAGGGTTTTTTTTTTTTTGGCCGCTCTAGTCACCAAAGGCTAACTGACAAATTGCGTCGTCTGGAGATTTCGAGGGAAAATCACAATGACAAACACGGTGCCGCACACGCACTGTCAAATCAGTTTGCTCTCATCATCGACTGGGTTTCTCTTCCTCCTTCATCCTGTCTTCTATCTTGAAATTTTCTTTCTTTCTCTCTCTTTTTTTTTTCTTTTTTGAAGTTTCAAAATCTTTGGCTGGTCTTCTTGTCTCCTCTTTGGTATAAAAGTCATCCTGACCCGGTGTCCTTTGTCGCATTCTTGCTTCAGTCCTGTGATGGCTGAAAGGACAATTTTATTCTCTGTTTGAGTCTGTGTGTGTCTTTTACTTCGACTCTGTATCTCTGTGTCTGTGTCTGTGTCTTTATCTCTGTGTTTGTGTTTCTGTCTCCGTGTCTCTTTTATCTGTTTTCGTCTCTGTCGTGGTGTCTTTAACTCAATGTGTCTGTCTATGTATATCTATCTGTGTCTGTCGGTGTCTTTGCCTGTGTGTCTAGGTCCTCTGTTTATGTCTATCTCTGCATCTCCGTGACTTTGTCTATGTGTGTCTGTGTCTGTATCTGTAGTTCTATCTGTGTCTGTGTCTCTCTGTGGGTCTGTGTGTCTTAGTCTCTTTCTGTCTCCACCTCTCTCTGTCTCTCTGTTTCGCTGTTTCTGTCTTTATGTCTGACTCCGTATATCTCTTTTTGTGTCAGTTTCTGTGTCTCTGACCTGTCGCTGTCTCCTGTCATTGTGTCTGTCTCTCTTTGTGCCTATGTCTCTATCTCAGATTCTGCCTCTGTGTCTTTATCCTTTGTCTGTCTCGCTATATCTCTGTTCCTCCGTGTCTCTGTCTCCCTGTGTCTCTGTCTCTCTGTCTCTGTCCATGTGTCTGTCTTTTTCTGTCACTCTGTACCTATCTGTGTCTGTAAATTTTTCTCTGTTTGTTTTTGTCTATGTGATTTTGACTCTGTGTCTTTTTAAATATCTCTGTCTGTGTGTTTCTGTATATGAATTTTTGCTGTCATGTCTGTCTCTGTGTCTGTCTGTCTGTTTCACTTTTCTTTCTATATGTCTGTCTTGTATCTGTCTTGTTTTTTTTGGCCCATGGCCTAATAAAATATTCCTTCCTTCCTTGCTTCCTTCCTTCCTTCCTTCCTTTCTATCTCTGTCCCTCTATATCTTTATCTCTGTCTCTGTATCACAGTGTCTGTATCTGTCTTTCTCTGTGCTTATTCCTCTGTCTCTGTCTCTCGGATTCTTTGTCTGTGTCTATGTCTCAATGTCTCTGTCTCTATCTCTGTGTCTGTCTATCTCTGTGTCTGTCTGTCTCTGTCATCCTGTCTGTCTGTGTCTTGTCTTCGTATCTTTAACTGTCTCTCTGACTTTGTCTTTGTCTCCTACTTTGTCTCCGTGTCTCTGTTTCTCCCCCTTCTTCCGTCTACGCATCTCAGAGTCTCTATGTCTCTGTCACTCTGTCTGTCTCTGTCTGTGTATCTGTATCTGTGTCTCTCAGTCTCTATTTCTGCGGCCCTGTTTCTCCCCCTCTGTCGGCCTACTTTTCTCTCAATCTGTCACTCTGCCCTTCTGTCGCTCTGTCGCCCGCAGGTCAACCTGATCCAATATCGCCCTTATAAATCCGCGCCATGGCCCATAATTGAGGACAGAAGGCCAGAAATATAAAAAAAGTCGCCAAAGGTCAGAGTGAGCTACGGAAGTACTTCTGAAAATTTCTTCCTTCTAGCCTCCCCTCCTACTCGAGTCTAGTGTCACCTCGACTTTTTTTTTCAGAAAGTCACTGGTGTTTTCTTATTTTTGGTTTTGGTCTTAACTCTCTTTTTTCAAAAAAATATATTTTGTACGTGATCCGACTTTTATAGCTGTCTGTCACTTTGTTCCTTTATAACATTACTATTACTGTGGAATAGCACGATCGATTGGTTGCAATGTTGGATTCAAGATCTAAAGGTCGTAGGTTCGATTCCCGATCACTGTCGTGTTGTAAGTGCTTTGGGAAAATATTGCATAGAGATTTTCCTTAGTCCATCTGTAAAATGGGTACCTGGCTATAAGCGGTGAAAAGTACTTTCAGAATGCTAGTGGTCAACGCCTCTAAATGGCAGCGGCACTGTGTACTCCCTATAGTGTTTCTAGAGTGTCTTAGAGTGATATGGCCTGCTAGGGTAATAATAGTGTGAAGTCGCCTGCACCGGCATTAACCTGAACACGTGACTTATAAACCACATAAAAATAATAATAATTATTATCATTGGTGTTATTATCGTTATTATTACGGTTTATTAATCTGGATATCCTTGCGATTTTACACCATTATCAGTCCCTCAACAAGTCAGCCAAGTTATTGACTGGGGAAACATCTAATGTTAAAATAATTTCAGCAGAGCTGAACAAACATTTTTTTCGTGTATACTCAGATACCCGTTTTGCAGTTGGTAGAAACGATGAAAGTGCGAATGAAGTGCTTGCACAAGGCAATTACAAGTAGACTATACCTACATACATAAAGATGCCAAATGGTGCAAGAGGGGTTTGCAATTTTAGAGTAGTAAATATGGTCATTGGGAAGGGGCAATTGAGGCTTCATTTCGTTTTAAAAGGCCATGAATGGGTTAAAAAGTGAATCTATACACTTAGAATATAATATGTATCCCACTCAGTTATAAAATTTCTGGTTGTTATTTGAGCCCTAAGGTCACTGTGTACACGAAGTGAAAGGGCCTTAAATTTTAGGTCATCTTTTTCCTGCCCAGACAGTTTAAACTAAGTGGACTCGGTGTATGTTTCTGTATGTTAAAGTTCTAATGAAGAATGAAAGAATGTCTGTGTAAAATATTTTGACTCATTACACACATTAATAAGGATGAGGTGGGTGAAAATGCTAACGTAGCCAATATACATCATACAGTGAAAAATACATCGTCATCTTCATGTCTACAATGCATCTTCTTCTTTCTCTTCGTGTTATGCGACTGTCTTTTATTTTCTGTTTGGATTCATTGCTAATACCTCAGACTACTTCTTAATTTCTCAATACAATGGTCCTACTTATACTGCAGAAGCGTTTTTGTTTTTTTTTTTTTTAATTTCGGGAGGACATCATTTTAGAGAATTTCACAGATCGGGCGTGACTTATGAATATTATTCACCGCGAAAATAAGTTCCACTCAAAATTGTTGAAAGTGCTTGTACTAGTAAATAACTTGCCTAAGAGTCTGCAAGCAGCAAAGGAGACTCAAATGCAGTAACAGGCTGACGAGGGCTGGGATGTACAGCCGACAGGCCTACCTAACTAGTAAGTCTAAACATCTACGATGGATTACACCCTTTACGTATGCAGATGTCAAAAGAAACAGTAAAACTCCAAAATGAGCGTCAGTAACGTCTGCAGGACTATCCTGTATACAATTTCAAAATGATATTATCGATTATAGTATGTTTATTCTATTAGTGTGAAGCAGGATTGCCAGTTGGACGATCCTGTGAGGTCATTCCAATGATTCTAGACTTTAATTACTCAAGAAATGATTTACTAGTAGTAGTCAATTTTAAAATTTGAATTTGAACGTAACTTTTTTTTATCTTTGGGAAATAGTGTTCATGGCAACAAATTTAACAGGTTTATTAGGAATAAGCCCAGACTACAGCTGTGGTATATGGGCAAAATACAACATACGACAGAAGAGCACATGAACTTAAGTTCAGTTCTCGGAATTAGCAAAAAATTAAATCCTCTTGAACGAAAACAACAATACAAAAAATCTACATAGTTGTTATTACTTGACAAGTAACGACCCTGTCTGATAACATACTATGACTGTCCACATGGCCCTGGGAACTTCCTAAGAGAATCGTTATCACTCACTTTCTACCCAGACAGAGACGAGATGATGTATGTCCTTTTGGGTACAACTACTCCACTTTATCGGATCTTTACTGGAGCATGCAAAAAAGTTGCAATTACCCGGTGCTATAGCAAAACAATGATATGTTACCTAAAGAATATTGCGTTTGACCAAAATTTGCCATAAGGAGGATTGTTAGTATATGGAATCGACTGCATTCACAACCCCGTTTATAATCCAGGAGACAGTGCTGTCTCATAGCTTAAACGGTAAGTACTGTTATAGATAATGTCGTATTCTCAGCGTTATCGGGAAGAGAGTTAAATGAGGTCCTTGGCAAGAGAGGGATCTAGTCTACACCCCCCCCCCCCCCNTTTTCTTTTTTAAATTTCAATCCAAACAATCTCCAAAAAGCATATTATCGCACTTGACTCCATTCGATGGCAACTCTACAGGAACGCAGAAAAAGTTGTGATTAACCAGACAGTCCAACAAATTGGCGTTGTATGTTTTCTATATAAAAAGATATGAACAACTCTCTCACATGAACAGCAAGACAGTGGAAGATCATCAGAGAAAATACCCCCGTATTGAGAGTGTTTCGGTTCTTTGACTGACTGACATTCTAAACGGACTGGACAACACTTCAGTCATGACTTCCAAGCATCTTCCTGTTGAATTTGTTCCCGCCTTGGGAGGGATTTGAACCTGCAGCCTCCACTTTCTTAATTCCTTGCTGCATAAACTCTCGACCATCGCGAAGCCATGGTAAAAATTGCAGTCTTGTTCTAAACAAAATATAGTACATGTATAATGTTATTCTGTCGTATGAAAAATGCTGTGTTGAAATTCGAATGAAAATTACTTGAGAAGTCGAAAACACTCTCGAAAATGCATTGGTCAAAAAACCAGCAATTTGACTGTGATTCTTCCCTCGATGGTTATCTTTGTCAAATCGCCCGCTGAGTTGCATTTAAGCGGAGCCGAATGTAGCTAGAATCCTGATCTCATTATGGACTTGTTGTAGATATGAAATAATATAAGCTCATCATAGACCTAAGTGCCACACTGTAATCTGCGTGCTGCAAAATAAACTTGTTAAACTTTGATAAACTTGTCAAAGTTGACACATTTAAGGGTCAACAACAGGGCACTTATCCCTCCACTTTCGTCATTCCGACCTCTTCACTTGTAGAGACTAAGGGATAATGATAAAAGAGACAGTGAAATGTTTGCACACCAGCGCGTTGAGATAACAACACCAAACAATGTTTTACCTGCTTGTTTTCATATCGTTAGAGATGGTGTAATACATGAGGTTTTTTTTTTAAGTCGACGAAACCTAATCTTATGTTAGAGCCCTAAAAAAAAAACCAAATGCAATCTTCTTTGACCAAGTGCCTGATTTAGATTTGCCGAGAGGCCCTAAGCTACAGAAAGCCGAGAGACTCCTTGTCGAAAAGTTGCACCTGATGGTCTCGTACAAGTACATGCGAACAGAGATTTCCATAATGGCTGAAATTAGGATTTTTACAAGTATTCATTGACAGTATAGTTAACAACAGCAACAACAACAACAACAACAACAACAACAACAACAACAACAACAACAACAATAATAATGATGCGGTTTATAAGTCTCGTATCCAGGCTAATGCCTGCTCACGCGACTTCACATTATTAATACCCCAGCAGACCAGGTCACTCTAGGACTTCCTCAACTCAATAGGGGAGAAGACAGTGCCGCTGCTATTTACAGGTATTGGTCACTAGCATTCTATACCGATTGTTAAGGATATCTTGCTTGCCGTCTCTTATGGATGTATCAATATGCTGCCTTTATCGATATTAAGATTAAGCAACTTTGACCTTGTTTCGTATTGCATTATTCTGCTGATGAATGATATTATGAAAAGTGTCTAATGCTTAACTGAAAAGGGAGAAAAAGAAAAGAGCATTAGAGTGGGGGACTTATCCGAGGCTCGATTCGAGATTGTTTGCAGACGCTCGCGGATGCAAACATTATCTACTCACCCGCTAGATAGATCAATCCCAGCCCTTACTCGCATAAGATTATCAATACCTTATGTTTTGGTCGCACAAGTGAAACAAATAAATTAACACGAAGGTTTAAAAAAAAAAAAAGGTATTTTAGGGTCAAAAAATTTCAGGCACGGTACAAAAGACTGGACCAAAATATTCCAGCACATTCACCAATACGATACACAAAACTGAAAATCGTATCGATCTTGTCATATCCCAGTGGAGGAAACAAAATGTCAAAAGTATTATGACAAGCCAACATTTTCAACATTTTTCTTGCAATGTTAATGACCCTTCACACGGGAAAGAATATTCGTTTTGACGGTGCTGTCACAACAATGCATGTTCAGTCTGAAACAAGGTACCGTGAGGAAGCTTCAAGGAAGATGGCGGATTGTATCAACATGGTTCTCCAGACACCTCTTCTTGTGGAGCTTTCTTCGCTTCTCTCTCTCTCTCTCTCTCTCTTTCTTCCTTTCTCCCTCTCTGTCTGTCTGTCTGTGTGTCTGTGTGTCTGTGTGTGTGTCTGTCTGTCTGTCTGTCTGTCTGTCTGTCTGTCTGTCTGTCTGTTGTATATGTGTCTGCCTGTCTGTGCATCTGTATCTGTATGTGTGCTTGTCTGTGTGTCTGTGTAATTGTCTGTCTGTCTGTCTGTCTGTGCATCTGTTTGTGTCTGTCTGTGTGTATATGTCTGTCTGTGCATCTGTATCTGTATGTGTGTTTGTCTGTATGTCTGTGTTATTGTCTGTCTGTCTGTTTGTCTGTCTGTTTGTCTGTCTGTGCATCTGTTTGTGTCTGTCTGTGTATATTGCATCTGTTTGTGTCTGTCTGTGTATATGTCTGTCTGTGCATCTGTTTGTGTCTGTCTGTCTGTCTGTCTGTCTGTCTGTCTGTCTGTCTGTGCATCTGTTTGTGTCTGTCTGTGTATATGTCTGTCTGTCTGTGCATCTGTCTGTCTGTCTGTCTGTCTGTCTGTCTCTGTCTGTCTGTCTGTCCTTCCTTTTTCGAGCTGTCTGCACAACATCACCATTACAAGAACAAGACAATTACAGTCCAATTTATAAAATATCCACAGAATGAATGCCTGGGTTTGTTATAGATCTTGTCTGGTGGGGTTATACAGATTATGGACATCACGAAATTGAATTTCAGGGGACTTGTCCATAATTTCCAGTTTGTGACGTCTTAAGAGTTAGTAATACTCGTAGAAATACTGTGGGACGTTGAGAAATATAATGTACTCACCCTTTGGACCAAGCTACTGAGGGTGTGTTCATTAGAAGTTTATAACAGTCAATTCCGCTTAATCGCAACTCCACTGCAGCACATAAAGAACTGCCATGTAAAAGAGTTGCGATTATTCACTGTCTTTTATTTTGTTGAAGAAATATGGTTATTTTGTCATGTGGAAAAAATGTTGTGATTAAGAGGAAGTTGCAATTATCCGGATTGCGATTTAAGCGGAGTCCAGTGTACATGTGTTCATCTATCATTATCTTTCCAATATGAGATATTGAATTGCACACAATACGCACATCAGTTGCCAACGCCAAACAACACAGGGTGAGGCTACATGTAGTCGCAATTGTGTTAAAGACACCTTCAGTGACGAAGTATTTTCAAGGCTTGAATGGGACATTTTTTACTTTCATCCTGAAAGACGAATGACATTCCAGACATTCTCCTTCTAAAATTTTCAATAGCACAAAATCGAAACGGAAATAGCTAATGTGTGAAATATTGCACCACATGAGTCGACTAAACGACTACCTGACTTGTGATCAGTAAACGTTTAAAGGTACTGTACACTAACTGGCAGATATGGGTGGGTTGGATTGCTGGTTGGAGGCTGCCAGCCAATGGCGGCTCCAAATGAAATGTGAGTCATTAACGTTTTGGGAGATGAACTTTTGAATTTCTGTCATCGAAATTTTCAAACTTTGATCANGGAAGAGGGTGTATAGGGGAATGGGGGAGTAAGAGAAAAATGAGGTCAGTTATGGATTTACCAACAACCGAACGACTTAAACATAGGACACGTTAAAAGAGATTTATACTACATAAGCCCTCTCTGCTTAATTGCAATTCCTACTGAGTATGGGAATGTTACGATTAAACATACATGCTAGTAAGGATTACATAGTGACTTGTAGGTCTGTCGAAAATATAATGTTAAAATATATGAAAGAACACTGGGAATAAACAAAGGTTGTAATTACACCCTTGTAATTATGCAGAAGCAGCTGTGTTAAAATTTATGTTATTAGATGAGAAGATGCAATGTTTTCACAAGAATTGTTAAGTTTTTAAATGTCTGTATCATGTAAAGTGTCTGAAGTTCCCTAGAGCGTTGATCTATAACTTTTCCAACATTGGGCGATTATGCCACAACTGAGGCAAAACATGCTTACACATAAAGAAGTAAAGAAGGAGTCAAGTCCTTTTAAAGAATTTTAATAAGCTAAACAATATTTTTAAAATGAGCTGATCAAAAGAAGACAATCCTACACAGATTTTTTAGCTAAAAAAAATCATTTATGCTATATTTTATGTGTTGTTGGATTTGCGGCTTTATTTTTCATGAAAAAAACTTTTTACGGAAAATTTGTTCTAAGTCTAGTTTGTGTTGAATTGTCTTCTCTAATTCAGCTCATATTACAAGTTATTTTCATTCAAATTCCTAAAAGCGACTTACTTCTTTTTTTTTGTTTTGTATCCCGATATTATTATTTACCCATATGTTTTAAATTGTTTTGTTTAAATATTAATGTTAACAGCACTGTTATAGGAAAAATAGTGTGGCTGGAGTGTGATTCTGTAAAGTGTTTTGAATCTTGGGAAAAAAAACAACAACCTGCTATGAACTTTTTAAAATTATTATCATCATCTCTGCAGTCGTTACTTCTATCTTCAACACATCGCTTCTTAAGTTCTTAATTTAACCTATAGTCTAGACAAGTCTAAACATGACATCCGTCAGCTAGACTAGGCCTATTTTCAACCAGCTTCTTATACCTCTATATCCATATGTTCCCACTTTAGAATTGTAACTCTGTGGTCGGGTGACTAATGCCTAGTGGCGCGAAAAGCAAGCTTGAACTTGCCCAAGTAAACTGTTTCACACTTTTCATCAGCCATCACGTGTGTTGTTATGTGTGTAACCTTTATGTTTTTTTTCTTCCCCTCCCTCTCTCTGCTTCTCCCTTTCTTTCGACCTCGATGCAAGTGAGACAGGCGTGACCTTGTGGCGATGTAGTAATGCGCAGCAGATTCGACGTACTATGCAGGCCCCTGAACATGGATAACGACCCGAATTAAACCAGCCAGAGAGAGAGGGAGAGAGCGCAGAGGGGGAGGTTCTCAAGCTTTCAATCGAATCTTGGAGATTATTCTAAAGCTGCATTTGTCATAAACCACGCCCTATCGCTACCCTGTCGTTACTTACACGTAATTTGCAACGGGAATATCCGAATCTTAAGAAACTTCTAGGGCGCCTATTGGTGTTAGGTGGGCTGATGGTGATATTTTTGTTAGTATTTTTGGTGGTTTTTTTCCCCAGCAGATTAAGAACTCTGATTAATTTAAAGCACAATTTCGAAGTCTCAAATGATGGGTTTAGTGAACAAGGCATTTGGGAGGTGGTGGTGGTGTGTGTGTGTGTGTGTGTGGGGGGG
>JAWQUT010000196.1:601304-643065 GCA_033807755.1 Ellobium chinense | reverse complement strand
CCCCCCCAGCAGAAAGATATAGCTCGAAGGTAGTGCCTGTAATTCTTTCAGCGCGTGATGTTTCCACCAACTTTGTTTTGATCTGTGAACAAAAAAAAAAAACAAACCAGATGTAGCCATATTTCATTACTATCTGCATTAATTTGCAAGGGATAAGATCGAGGGAGGATCCCTATAGATAGAGAGTCGAAAGTTTACATTCATGATGGTACTATGTATTGCTACGGTTAAGATATGAAGATGCCAATGTTTATTTCACTGTTGGCTATAAGGTTTTACACCTCTCATTACTTTATCCAGGGGTCTTAAGCCAAAATATTTTCCAAACATGTTGTTAAGCTTACTCTCCAAGTTTTGACACAAGGAAAAATGCCCCTAAACCAAGTAGATTTTGAGAACTAAGGCAGTGAAGCAGACTACCTAATATTTTAAGCCTTTTCACTCAGTAAACATGACAACCTTACCCACCTAGCAATAATCACAAAGTTTATACTTCAGTGGCTAAACCTCACCTTTTCTGAGTCTACAAATGTATTTGCACTTATCTTAGCCTTCGAAATTCAAATCCAACCCCTTTTCCCCCTCCCCATGGCCAGTTTTCTGATTTTTTTTAGGGACTATTTAAAATTGCATAATTTTATGCCAAGTGCTATTGGCATCTTCGTACCTTAAATAAGAAACAAGAAAAAAAACAAACAGGTTGGTTGTTATAATGATAAATGACCGCATCATTCCCTTTGAGATACGGTCGCATTATTTGCACTTTCAGAGTTTGCTGTTTATCGGATTATTTGCTATGTGAAGTAACGTATTAGCCTCGTCCTTTATCCTCTCATTCCAAACAATTCGATAGACAGTTCTTAAGTAGTCAACTCCAACAGAGCTCGCTTCCTACTTAATCAAAATTAAGTGTAAATAGTAATGTGATTACGTCATCAAATCTCGCCTTGAAAGATAAACAATTCATCAATCAATAAAAGAGAAAGTAGCAGAAAGTAACAGCGCATCATATGCCGTTGACAATAGAAAAGTAGAAAGCGGAAGTAATGATTGTTGGAGTGGAGATTTGCGATGCCCGAACGAAATTGCTTGCATAAAAACCGAGAATGGTCTATGTGCAGTCTGCATTATTAAATATATGAAGAAGAGCTTCCTTTATATCTAAAAAGTCCCGCATTGACATAATCAAACAAATAAAAGAAAAGGAAAGAAGAGGAAAAGAAATAGACTTTTACCAGTAGATATAAACTTAACTATTTTTTTTAGGGCGGATGGCCTGGGACTGTTCGTGATGGGTACTGAAATAAGGCCACGCCGAACAGCTGTGACCGGTAGCACTTGGTTAACTTGGTGAACTATTTCTCAATCCACAATAGAAGATTACTTTTCATGCACACGGCATTACTGTGCACTCTTGATGTCCTCAGAGCTTCGACAAATTTCGTAGGCAAATTTTAATTTTCAAAGCATTCCCGCCTAGAGTTTGCCATAGGGTGAGGGGCAGCATAGAGATAGGCATAAAAACAAATTGGGACAGTTCCTTGATATTATCATTGTCTAGGAACTCTCATGTATGTTTTCTCTTTTCTAATCCTATCCCTAACCCTAACCCAAGCTCTGTGCGAGTGTACCCTACAATATTGCGCATGGAAGAACCTAAACAGTCAGAAGTACTTGCCAATGTCGGACAGCTTAAGTAGCCTGTGCTTGTAAGTTAATATTTAGATTTATGCGTGATTTAAGGGCAAATATTATGGGGCTCTCCCCAACAGTCTATCCTCTGGATAGGGGCCGGAATCGCAGCCCGAAACTGCGCCAAATTTGGTTAAGAAACGCGAGAAACTGACCCACACTCGAATATACGCACGCTGATTGGAGGAAAGCATGGCTTTCCGGGTGCATATGTGACCTTCTATTTACAAGGGAAGCCAACTTTATACCATCATTCTTTCCTGATCTCCCTGTGCATCCTCGATTAAAATCCCCTGAGGTTGGCCCGAATTATGAAGACCCGTATGTTTGGATGCACTTTTCAATTGAAAGTTAAAATTTTATCTAAAGGGTTCGCAATCTGTAATGGCTTCCGTACCATGTTTTTAAAACAACTTACAGCAAACTCTCAGTCATTGTACCTACCTGGGCCAGGTCAGTCCGACTGACCAGTCTACACTTAATCACATGGAGTTCAAAATGAGCTCTTCGGACAGCTGCAAAGTTCATTTTATTGAAGAACGATGGCTCTCCCTTTGCAGGGGTAAACACACCACAACTTGAGAATCCTTGATCTACTCTAAAGCTATTGCTACCTGTGCCATCTGTTGCTACACTATAACCTCGCTACAGTGCTTCGGCTGATGCATAGATTATTCAGACTGAGGTTTTTGTGGCATATTATTTTATTAATGGGCGAACATATTCTGACAATTATCAGTCTTTGAAACGGGACGCATATTCTCACATAGCAATCAAACCACGAATTGATGCGTAAATTCTCACTTAGCTCAGTCTATGGAATGGAACTCACATTCTCACAATTTATCATATCAATACTCATAGTGATCAAATCATGAAACGGGGCGCACATTTTCACAACGATCAATCCATGAAACGGGGCGTGCATTCTCATAATAATCAGGCAATGAAATGGGGCGCACATTTTCACAATAATAATCATCAGTTATCAAAGCGAGCAAACCATAAAACGGAGCACATTCTTTCACTTCTCATTGCGATCAATTCATGAACTAATGCACATATTCTCACACTGATCAGTTCTCGATTGGAACAACTTATGGCACACAAGTATGATCACTCTATAAAACAGTGCTCATACTCCCCCTAACTGATAAATCAATAAAACAGTTCATATCTACAGATGGAGTGAAATTTATTCAGCTTGAAAGAGGACTAGCGCATATAACAACATTACTGCTCCTCTAAATTCCTTTAGGCTGTCTAGTAGATGAGTGAGCAAAAAACTCAGCTGTTGGGACAATCAGCAAGTTCGCTCTCCGATATTTGGTGCACCAAAAAATTTAATTACAGTAGACTCCGCTTAATCGCAATCCGGATAATCGAACTTCCACTTAATCGCAATACTTTTCACACAACAAAATGCTTTATTTCTTTATAAAAGTCACCTGTTAATCTCAACTTTCTCATGCTCTTCAAGAGTTGCGATTATGCGAGGTTGATTACATAAGGTCATAAGCTGACCATCAAGCTGCACTTAGGGATAACTGATAGTAACTGTTCAGTGTGAAAATGAACTGCTAGTGCTACCAACACACACACACACACACACACACACACACACACACACACACACACACACACACAAAATGCACAGGTTGTGAAGAATGGGTCACAGTCTTGTGAACACCAGCGCGTTTGCAGCGCATTTTTGTGGTTTGAGGTCTAGATAGGGTGACAGATACAGCTCTGTGTACAGAAGAGTTTTTATCCTTTATTATTAATGGACACCCTCAACATTTTCAGGCCTTGCCATACAAACTGCATTAATGCCAAGATTCAGTGATAATCTCTATAATTTTGAACAACACTCCTGTCTTCAGAAAACTGCTGCAGATTTAGACCTACAAGCAATTTTTAATCATGAACAAAACTTCTTTGTGTGGCTTTGGAGAAAAATCTTTCAGTGACTCAAAGAGCCAAGTCCAAATGAAGGTGATGTCTTAAGGGTAAGGTTGAAAACCGCAAGATACAAACAAAGGCAGTAGATACTAACCATGTCCTACACTTAACATACTATAACACATTGTCCGTATTGACATTCAAGGTCTGTTTTACAAATTAGGTCAAATACAGTTTTTCACATTAATTTAGTAAAGAATTAAAAACCCGTTCTCATAGCGCCACCAGGATTCATTAAGGAACTAAAAAAAAACTAACGATCCTGTAAACATTTTATTATAAGGTATTTGGCCTTTTCGTGCCAACAAACTGGTGGTATACAATTGCGTTTGTCTCTGAAATTCATTCACGCCATACATGTCCCATCCGTCTCTTTCGCTCCAACACAGGACAGTATGAAACATACAGCTCTCTCTCTCTCTCTCTTGACAAATAACTCCGATATCATAAGCATAAAGGACATGAATTATTCAATTCTTGCCGACTGTGATGGACGTGTCCGAAGTGCAAACACCAGCGGTCAGTTACTTTTTGGCCGACACTTGACCCTCATGCCCAGTGTCCACATCTCTGCATCCTCCCCTGGGGGTAAACACTGCAACATGACTTAGGATAGCCATAAAATATGTCATCATATCACAGCGCTGTCAATAAAGAGGTTCATGGTGGGGATGAGAGCAGGGGAGGGTCGGAAACAAAGGTCTCACCACAGCCCTGGGAGACGTCAAGTGTGTATAGAGTTATGTAGTTGATAGACATAGTATATTCATGCTCACTGAAACAGAGAGAGCGATTATTCGAGGGATGACTGCGCAAAGACTGATTCGTTATATGAATTATAATATAATAGAGATACGGCTTTTGCGCAGGCAAATTATTTGTGTGTTCTTTTTTTACGTTTTGGTTGTAATGTGTATGTGCTTTTGAAAACGAGAAGGAATTGTGGGGAGGGCGGAAGGTGGGGAAGAGAGAGAGAAAGAGGGGCAGAGACAGAGACACAGAGAAATAGAGGAAAAGATTGAAAGTAATAACGAGTGAGAGAGAGAGAGAGAGAGAGAGAGAGAGAGAGAGAGAGAGAGAGGAAAATATTTAAAGTCAATAACAAGATATAGAGAGAAAGAGAGGGAGGGAGAGAGAAAATGAGAGAGAAAAGGTGGAAAACAAGCAAAGTGCTACCAAGACCTAATAATGTACTCTTTACCCAGTAACTAGGTATCAAGTGAACATTTATTGTAAAATGTTAAAACGGTGGAAGAGCTCTAGTGGAGGCACAAATATGTAACTGAATCGTGGACATTTTATTCTGATGAATAAAATATTTGAAGGGTTTCATGACAAAACGCGTTATCCACCAATATGAATTTTTAGCTTATTCTACATACTTCATGTAGCAGTAAGAGTATTTAGTATACATGTATATTCCCATTCCATAGAAGGACATTTGATCTACATTATTTAAGACGTAAATTTCGCCTTTCACATAAAAATATGCTTTGTATCTGGTCTGTTTTGCCACAACCCCCCAATGGTGTATAATGCGTTTTGCCATGAAGCCCTTCATTTATAGACGTCTAGATGTTTTCATTTACCATTACCTATTAACACATAACAGTCAAAGACAAAACACAGTACTGAAACTAATTGTGAACGTCACATTAACATCTTTGTTTGTCTGAGTTTTACATCCCACACAAAAGAGCGAAGTACGCTCTGATTGGTCATAATTCAGCTCGTCATGTGACATCAGCTGGCACACCGGATTGGTGAATTGCTTTGTACACATAGCCATGCTTCCGTACATCACCTTCATTCCAAATGACTCGCACCCATGTCCAGCTACAGATTCTGATGGTTTCAGGTATTTCATTTTTCATGTAGTGTCATGTCACCTGGATAAAAAAAAACACCAAAAAACGACACAATAATATCTGTTACAAAAGACCTGTAACCTTATAAGTGAGCTTTGTTCTAAAAAAAAACAGAAAAGAAAGTGTCCTCTTTATTACTGTAACCGCAACAGAGAACAGGCGTCAAGTTGTGTGTCTCTGACCTTTGACCTCAGACGCACGTCTCGGATATGAACATTAATATATGACAACATGAGCTTCACTTCTTCACTCGTCCTCCGTCNCACACACAATGGATGTTGCCTAGGCTACACACCATGCCATGACGGTGCAGGAAAGATCAAAGAAAGGCATGTGTCCGCTCTCCTCTTTAAGTAGTCACATCAAGGGACCCTGCTGCACCGGATGTGGCCATTCATGTTTTCAAACTGAAGAGCCCCCTCTTACGTTGTTCACCAGTGATCTTGTGGGTAATCTTTGCATTAATTTTGCCCACTGCGGTAAACACGGAAAATACCACAAATTTTGGGGTGGGGATTTGAGGGTAGGGGGAAGGATATGATAGGAGTTTCCCGTGGTGACCACAGTGCGAAAGTTTACGCAGGGATTAGGCATATGGCTACTGAAAATGAATGTAAATTGTCTGTTATTCCTTCCTTACGTCCTTCATTCATTTTAAATATAAGATTCATTCGCTTTTTGAAACGTCCAAGTTATCCACCAATTCATCACATTTTCTTTCCAACATGACGGGTATTTCCCAACCCCTCCCTTCTCCCAATCCTCACCCCAGTGAATTTAATTTCCTGGAACACTCGATGTCCCCTCAACTTTCTCAGTTGGTATGACGGAAAACCCCACGGCTACAGGTCTGCATTCTCTCAAAATCTAACACAATCACTTTTTTGATTTGTCACACAGTGGCTGGATGGCGTCTCGAGCTAATTTCATAATTTGGAGCATGATCACGTTTTACTCTCATTACAAGCGACATATTGGTTCATGTTCAAACTTTTCCACAGTATCTTAATTGATTCTCCCAATAGATCTCAGCATTAAAAATTATAAAAATTCCAAAATTGTGGTTTTGTCAATCAGCAAAGCTTTGTTTGCCTTACTTTGAATACGATACTACCTAATGACTAGCCCCAAAAGTGACGTAGTCGACTCGTGTTTGCCTCACTTAGGTCTCAGTTTGTCAACAGCTGACCTATTATGGGCGAAAATATCTTAGATTTTAAAAAAAACGTTGTTTCTGACTACTTATACGTATACATATACGAGGGCAGGCTGATAATTAAGTTCCGTTTGCTAATAACTCAGTCAATTTTCGTCACATCGACCTAAAATTTCCAACATATACTCTCGAACCATTTTTCTAGGCTCACCTAGAACAACAAGTTTGTGTAACGTCATTTGTGCTCATAATATAGTGACGCGCAACACGTCTTGGGGTAACCATGTTCATGAGNAAAATGTAAAATCTTAGTACAGATCTTAATTTTGTGGTCACAGAGGCCATATTATACGAGTATGCTGGTTCTATCGCTTATCATAATTAAACACGTTTCCAAACACATGTGCCAAATATGGAACATTGGGTCCCACATGGTTAATACCACTTACGATGAAAAGAGTACATAGATAAGGGCCATATGCACACTGCTGTCCTTGCGCATTTGCGATGACTACGATAAACATTAATAATGTTTTTAGGAATTCCCATGCATACACATGCCAGCTCAGACAGCATTGTGCATCCGGGTCAATTCAATATCATAGCAACATCATGCATATTTACGCTGACGTCAACTTTTTAGCCCGCCAATTTTATTTTCATTCAACTCCCACCGACCTCTGACGAACGTGGAAATTCTCTTATGGTTTCTTAGAAAAAATGGGTAATTTCCGATTCATGAATTTAATGTATGACTAAACGAGCGCATGGAATTTCCTATGTCAAATTATGTCAAGAGACAGTAATACAAATAATGTTTTTATATTAAATAAATAACAGAAAAAGTGCCACTCAAAACGCTTCCATTGTCTCTTACAGAAATACCTGAAGAAAACTAAAGTAGACGAACGATTGTTAAAGCTAGGTTAGCGCCCTTTTTCTTCCTGGAACACGAAAGGATTTATGAGAAATTTAAAATGAATGGAAATTTTGCAAGATATGATCTTAGGCACATTTTTATGAGACAGAAAGTGTGACCCCTCTCTCTCTTTCTCTCATTTTAAGCTTCGTCTGTGACGTCCTGAGCCTTGAAGGAAACAGAATTGAATTGAATTGAAGGATAAGATAACACGATTACAACCGATTCCGCGTACTCGCAATTTCTCTTAATCGGTAGCATTATAGTTTTCAGAAAACACCGTCGTAAACTTCGAGAACAAGGTAATTCGCTTCCCTTTAGTCATAAGTGTTCCATGGTTGTGACTAACCGAAGTCAGATATGTCAACAGTAAAATGAAACTGTTGTTTATGCTGTTTCCGTTTACCGACGAGATTTTTCATGTGAAACACTTTTGAATAGTTTCGTTTTTTTATACTACAAATAGCGGGAATCATTCATAATATGTTTTACAGAGCTGGGTTTTTCAGGTCTTCTTCAAGTATGAAATGACGTCATTTTGAGAATGAAGGGTAGGGCTTCGGAGATCACCTGAAACACAACGTTAATTCTAGGAAATTTTCCGGAAGTTGTTATCTCAATGCAACGCTTCTTCTACTTACAAAAGATAGCGGACATAACAGCTATAATTGCTGCGTTGCCTTTGGTATGACCGGTAGACGACAACAAGAATAAGATAAGATAAGATAAGATAATGATGGTCACATTACAAGTACCCTTGTCCAGCAGCTGGTCATCTAGCTTAAATCGACAAACCAATATCGCCATACTGAGAGCATGGGTTGCCAGATTTCTTTTCGAGCGGAGCCATATCGCGCATGAAAAAGCCAAAACATGCCTGGATAGGGTCTACTAAACTGCCATCTATAACAAAAATAGAAATCCTGTTTGTTGCATATGTGCCTCCTTTGTCATAGGACGACAGTGGGGGTTATAATCCAAAAACATTTACTGCTAACTGTCCTACTGTATATAGAAATGTTATGAGAATCTGATATTTAGCTCCGAAAGAGGCAATTTGGCAACCTTATTGATCCCAACTTGTACTGCCTAATTCTAAAACAACAATAATGCCACGTCTAAGCTCCGCCCACAAATCGTCTGGACTCCGCTCATTGGCTGTCTGAGACTTTTAAGGCCAATATGAAAGAAACAGAAACGAACCCCAGAAAAAGGCGCCAAACTTGATGTAAAACTATGACGCACCACTACGAAACTAATATAGTCAGATGCCATTTAATCCTAACTCGTAGGTGTACATATAGAAAGATGCGGATAAACGGAGCATCGCTGATTGTTTTTTTCGACATTGACACAATTTACTTCCTGTAGTAAATCGTGTTTGAAAAAAAAAGTTTACTTAATTTCAAAGTGTAATAACTTTAATAATTCAAATGTTACGCAACTAACATTTGGCACACACTAGGAGATGGATACTGTCTAGAAATGCTGGTAGTTTCAAATACTTAGGTGGTATGATTATGTTATAACTGAAATTTAAGAACACATGTCTAATAATAGCACTCTCAGTGGGCGACTGATACAGTAGCAACGGCGCGTCGGTTTGAGATAACATATGTTTTCAGTTCTCTGTGACAAAAGAACAGCCATGAAATCAATATGACTTGCGATAATGATAGATTATTGTGAACTTGCGCATTAGCGAGGGGATCTTTTACCTTCGGAATAAATACATTAGTACATCAGTACTGAATGCACCCTTGGGAGCGTTCAAAATACAGAGTTCATGTAATTTTTAAGATGGTAAGAGATTCCATCGTTAATGCGCAAGTTTTGAAATCTCTGCCTGTTAATGTGCTAACAATTTTATCCCGGCTAATTTGTTAACTAATTAAGTTCTTAGACCGACATACAAAAACGTGTAAATAAGCAAAAGGCACGATTAATCGGATTCCGATTAAATAAAGTTTACTGTATTAAGATAACGATTTTTATTGAGTTTCCGTTTTATGTTTCTCATGCCGTTTGCCAAGTTCACTAGATTCCAACAGTTTCGGTTCCAGCAGTTCTTAAATCACGCTTTCATTCTTAAAGAACGGCGCCAAACTCAGTGTTTCGATGATGCAAAGCGAGTCACAAAGTACATGTCAAAGTACCCACATCAAGAGTGCTCTATACTTTCGGTGGCGTGATATGAGAGTTATTTTAATGAAGCTTGTTCGTCATTCCTCACCTCAGCTCAACCAACTCCGATCCAAACTACAAAAAAAAAAAATAAATTCGCGCCAAAACTGATCCACTCTGTGGTGACACAGTTTCTGACTTTATATAGGTCGAGAAGGAAGTGAAATATTCTTAACGTCAGTGGTGGTGCTTACATCTACGGCTATCATGAGACTTTGGAATCATAGAGATACGCTAGTTGATAGCGACATTAATCTCGCATGTCATATATGCTTTTTTTTTTTTTTTGTAGACTCTGAGTGTTGAAGAGCGGCAGAAATCGGAAACTGAAACTGTCCCGTGACGTCTGGTTATTTTTGTCGAGATTGCCTGGCTCACTTCCTGTTTTGTGTGATAGTTTTTGGAGTCCTTTCTTTTTCGCCTTCGCTGGGGGTTTATGACTTTCGATGTGATCAGTCCTAATGCCTGTATCACTTCTCTGATAAGTTTGGAGTAGATGAAAGCAGCTACTGTCTGGGATCAGAGGTTGGCAAGAGAAAGGACCCGCTATGAACTAACCTCAGCTTTGTTCTGTGGAACAGCGTGGCCTAATGGTTACGGCGTTGGACTCAAGATCTAAAGGTCGTGAGTTCGATTCCTGACCACGGTCATGTTGTAAGAACCTTGGGAAAGCATTTCATTCTCATTTTCCTCAGTCCACCCGTCTGTATAATGGGTACCTGCGGCATTGTATGCTCCCCAGGGAGTGGAGAAGGTCTTAGAGTGATCAGGCCTGCTGGGGTAATTATAGTGTGAAGTCGCGTGAGCGGGCATTAGCCTGGATACGAGACTTATAAACCGCATTATTATTAAATAGTCTGAGGCCCTGACTGGGATTTGATGGGAGTGATTCAAAGGAAAAGATATAGCCAAAAAAAAAAAAAAAAAGTTTACTTCCTTTGGGATTCTTCTTAAAAGCTGAGATGCACATCTCCACTACTGGTCAGTGGGAATGACCAAAGAAAATTAGGACGTGTGTCATCAATACATAGGAAATAGATGTGCACGTTTGTAACTTTTATACTGAGTGTTCTTCCGTCTCTTGGTCTATTAAGATTAAAGGTTTGTATAGCCTCCACATTATTCAGTTCTTGACAGTTTCTCTTGAACTTTACAGAGTGGAAACAAAGATCCATTCATACAAGCCAGCAAGACCCCGTGACACTGGGGGGCAAAAAAAAAAGAGAGAAATTGGTCCAGTCAGACCGGAAATGGCGTTTTTTTTTTTTCTCCAAGAGCATCCGCTCTAGCGGGCATTAAATGAAGCCAAAGAACGGACGAATGAACTTGAAATGTTAAACCTGCACTATCCGATCATTACCTTGAGAAGGCAAACCCCACCTATAACGAATAGTTGTGGACTCTGTATAGAATCAAATGGGTTTGCATTCATGGTTCAGGTACTAGATTTCTGTGTCATAAAGTTCATTTTCGGTTTAAACAACATGGTAATGGTAATGGGATTGCGTCAACACATTTCGCTTTCGAAAGTAAACGATGCATCGGTAGAGCTGCACATTTGAGCAAAACCACTCAGGCATGGGCATACGTTTGGGCAAAAACAGATTTTCGAATGAGCAAATCTGCATTTGCTACGAATGAACAATATTATTAAATTTGTCTTTCTGACTGATTTTAAGAGAAGGTATGTAGTTTTTTCTGAACATAATTCAAGACTGGCATAATTCAAGTTCAAATAAAGTGCAGGGCGGTGGGAAATAGAGTTCCCCACAGATTGGAGTTCTCAGTTCTTAAGATTAGGCCTAGGAGTTGGATACATTTATGTGAATGGAATAATATGCTGAGCGAGAAGGTAAGATTGAAGTTTTGCTCAAATGAAATTCTTTTTTTGCCCAAACGAAAATCTTGTTTCTGCGCAATTGAAAACGTGTTTTTGCTCAAACGTGGCCTGTTTTTGCTCAAATGTAATGTAACCGATGCATCAGCCAACAAAATGTAACAGACCGTATCAACCAATGATATTTCTCAGACCGACCATGGAAAAAGTGGAAAACGATAGTAGTGATGGCTGGAATTGTGACTTGCTATGCCCGGACGACCGGACGACCGTGCTTGCATAATAACTGAGAGTGGTCTGTTTAGTGCCAGTCTGGCCAGTGAAGTGAGTCCGATATCGTCAGAGATCATGAGGCGAATTCCTGAGGCTGCTGCTTCTTTGGCGATATTGTGTAGGAAGATTGAAGTTTGAAAGAAATACAGTGTTGATAAAGAGTTGTCTAAGATGCATATTATAGAAGCAGTCTAACAGGCAGACGGGAAAGCAAAAACAGACAAGCAGACAGACAGACATAAGGGTAGATGTATAAGTAAGATCTAGACCATTCGTGAAAAGAATAAAGACAGGCTAGAACGGAAGAAAATATAGCACCAAGAGGAAGGAGGAGAGAGAGAGGGAGAAAGAGAGAGAGAGAGAGAGAAAGAAAGAGAGAGCGAGAGAGAGAGAAAGAGAGAAAGAGAGAAGGAGGAGGAGGGGGGAGGGAGAGGGACAGATGGAGAGAGAGAGAGAAAGAAAGGAAGAAAGAAAGAAGGAGTAATAATCTTTTCCTCCCATTCTACAAGCAGTTATCCTTCATAGATCACTCCGACTCCTAATGGTCCTCACGCCAATTAGAATAAACTTTGATCAAACTGTCACTAGTTAAGTTAGCCACCTCTGTTGAATACAGCTGACAGTTCCATTATGGACATTGGCAGGTACAGTATGGCTGACGCAATGCACGAATCACATGATCTACGTAATATATACGTGTGCTGGTGCATATCTAATGTCTTTCGACAAAAAGGCTCTTGTTGGTTTTCCCACCAAAATCACGTTTTTTTTTTGTCCTTCCATTTGTGGTTTTCAGGCCAAAAAATAATTTCTGCGAAACTGGGAGTGCCCTCGATGAAGAAGCAGAAATTAGACACGAATTTCGTTGAAGCAAAGAGCTACGTATTCCAACAGAATCACTCGGTTTTCTCAAAAAAAAATTTTTCCTCAAAAAAAAAAATTGACAGAGGTAAGCCTTTTTGCCAGATGACATCAGACATGTATATTTCCGCTCAAGGGTGACATGTAAAGTCGTTTCGTGCCGTGGAGAATTTTCCATTGCTATCAACTGCATGTTTTCAGTAATAAGGAGAAGACATTGAATAAGCCTCGGCATGTGAAATCAGTTGCTGAATCCAGTGAAAAGGTTCCTTAATTGTAAGATATTGCGTATAAATAAATTAAGCTACTACTGTGTCATCCCTGTATCGTCGCAAAAAGGGTCGTCCTTGTATTCTGTGGGTAATCCTTTGCCAAAGGTGCGTTTTTGACAGGAGTGCTCCAGTCACAGTGAGGTCTGTTAGAAATATGTTGCCTTTTGTCAAAAGCGGTAGGAAAAGTTCGGTAACATAGCGACAACCATCTACGGCAAAGTTGTCTTTAGAACACCTTATCAACGACTTTGTGGTTACAGGCCTGTAAGTCTACTTTCACTATTGGGTCCTACGACTTAGGGGTTATATTTGACCTCCCTCTTTCCTTCTTTTGGCATGCCCTGCTTCCAGTAATAAGGGCTCCAGGGGAAAATTTTGATTTGATGGCAAACTGTGTCCATTTTAGTTTACTTTGCCAGGCACTATTTAGACCTGGGCTGGGACTGTCAGGTCAAGGGTGTGCTCAGGCGGAAGAGGCTGGGTTCGGCCTTGACCAGTGAAAAAGGTATGGTGTGTTTACAAATAGCAACCAAGCTCAAAATTTCATCGGGCTTGCTGGGGTTAGGTCAGTCTTAAAAGTTGGGCCACACAATGAGCTTCACTCTGATATATGTTTGTGTGAAAGCTAAATCTTTGGGTTCAGAGGGTTGCTCCAAAGGCTAATATAGCCCAAATAAGAAAAAAGGGCCCATTGGCCTTTCAGGTCTGTAACCTTAGTCTCGGAAGAGGATGCGGTAAGAATCAACGGTGGTCAGTATGCCAATGAATGAGGCAGAGGTCTAAGTAGCGGAAACACCACTCGCAAGTCAGTGCATACTTTCCTGTCTCTTCCGCATTAGTCACAGCCATCATACCTTACCTAGCGATGATGCTTCCGTCTCTAAGGAAAGAGTATGGTTTGCCATTTTGTTAGCTTGCCGGGACCAAACAAATGAGGCCATGGCCAGGGTTTTACTGCAACTCACAAACACCATCGACTCTTAAACGACTCTGTTCCCAGCGCTGTACCTCGGATTAAAACAAAGCTACATGCGGATACATGAACGGATGAATTATCATGGTACCTAGCCTGCATGCCTCTCCATAAACTTTCGCGTACCGTATTTTCTTACTCGCATGTCAGTGGACCCTATTAGAGCAAATTCACATGCGGATGCATGAACAGAAGACGTACGGTAGCTGCTCTGCATACGTCTCCATAAACCGTGACGTACTGTGAGGTACTGTAACAAATCTAACATGTTTTTAAGTCACTGTTGACACTGTAATCTCGACTTAACACCCGGGTGACACTTGCCGATGCCAATAACAGTAAACAATATTAACATTTCGGTATAAAAGAGAGATTTAGAACCAACGGTCCTTCCATAGGTCACCGCAGGGCCGTGCGCTGCCAGTCCTCCATGACATTCAGGGACTAGTGGCCGTATGCATAATCCTTGGGTTGATTAACGCACTGAGTTAACTACAGTGAAGGCTACTAATGTTTTGGGAGTTTCTCGTGGTTACCGCTGTGCGTTAACTAACCTAAGGATTATGCATGCGTGCACAGTCGTGTTGTTGCTGAAGAAGAAGTGAAACTGGGTTGGGGTCTTTTCGGGGGCAGGGCAAATTATACTGCGCATAGGGGTAAAGCATAATTTTGCAACCTTCCCTCTGTTCGCTCCTGAAATCGCTCCCATGCTGGTCCACCAGCAACTTAATATCAAATTCCCTTTCCATCTTTCTCGTTCTCCTCCCCCCCNCCCCAACCTATTTTCTTCTTTTACCGCACGCTACCTGTTGGCCTTTCCCTCTTATTCATTTTCCTTCTCTTAAATGACATCCCAGGAAAAGTCCTTCTTTTTCTTCGCCATGATCGAGATAAATAAACATTTTGGATATCTCTACACGCAACCATTTTTTTAATCGTTTTTTTTTTTCGTTTGATTTTGTTATAATTTGATGCGTTATCGTGTTATATGTTCTGGTGTGTTTCTTGTGACCATGACCTAGATCACAGTGATGATCGCATAGAGAAGTCACACTCTGGCTTTCAGGGGAGAACAACCGGCGTCTTGTCTTTTCTCGGAAAAGAATGAAAAAAACTAGGGGGTCCAGTCTGCACGTTAAAATGTCCTTGACTGTTTTAAACTCGTAGAAGAAAAGGCTAACGGCCGCTGTCCTGGAAAAATTAGTAGGTAACTTCTCCACAGTAAAATGATCTCACAACCAGGATGGCATAATGTAGCTGTAATCCTGCTAACGTGCCGGAAAGCCTCAAACACAAACAAACCAACAGATAAACAAACAAACAACCCCTCTTCGCCACTGAACTTGTGCCCCACAGTTTCTGAGCTCGGGGACGGAGCCACCACCCCTCCTGTTGCTACTGGACAAGAATAGGGAGCCAGAAGACAGAGCCAGTTATCCGCAAAGATTGGGTAAAGCATGGAGTTGGGATTGAGGATGTNGGGGGGGGGGGGGGGGAGGGGGATGAGTATTGGAAGGCAAAAATACAGAAAATAAAAGACTAATTATGTAACAAGCTTCGAACCCGCGACCTCTGAGGAGATGATATGGCACCTAGGAAATCGGCAGGCAATGTACACTAACTTACATCATGTCTGTGGCGTGGCGAACGATACTGACTCAAAGATATTGGGCTCTGTAAATCTCACCCGGTTCCTGCTTTGATTTAAAGGTCGTGAGTTCAGATCTCGTCAAGTTTTCATCCTTTTTATAATTTTAGCACTCATTTTCTATTATTGTCGTCTTTTCGTGCCTTGTGTGAATCTCCAGCTGTTTATGATCGTTTTGCTTGTATTTAGTGTTTTAGGAACTGATCGCCCATAAGGGCTTCAGTCTGTGTTATCTCTTAAACTTCTCAAACCTCACCACATGCGACTCACCGTCCTCCCCACAAAAGTAGACTGGATACGACCCTGTAACAACAGTCGCAAAATCGCTGTTAACATGTCGACCCAAGTGTTGGGTGAAGGGAAAAAGGTGGGGTTGGCTGGACGTGTCCGTTCTGAATGACGTTACGGTGCGAAACGGTGTTGTCTTCGACACAGGCGTGAAGCAAAGGTGTGAAAATGAAACTGTCAGGGATTATGTCTAAACCAGCGCGATGGCAGGTTTATGTGTTCGCGACGTTAAGTGAATTCTGAAAGATCAACATTGGGTTAAGATAATCCCGAGAAAACGCTGCTGTATGCAAATCGCCGATAGGTTCGTATCTTTCTCTCTGTTCTCATCTCTTAAGAGTTTCTCCCCGTATAATATATTATTAGCGTGAGCTCTGACCTCATATGATAATTCTTCTCCTTCAGTTGTCTTACATTTTCCCCCTTTTTCTTTGATACTCTTTTTCTCTTTGATGCTCTTTTCCATTGTCTTTACTCACTTTCTACCCACATAATTTTGTTTGTTTGTTTGTTTGTTTGTTTGTTTATTTGTTTGTTTGTTTCTTTCTTTGTTTGTTTCTTTGTTTGTTTGTTTGTTTCTTTCTTTCTTTCTCTGCCGTTTTCTCTCTTTCTTCTTTTCTTCTCATTCACCCCTTATCTTTTTTTTCATTCTCTCTTTCCCATTTCGCATAAGGAGATAATTCCGAAACCTCAACTGACACATTTCTGTTGTTGCAGTTTAAAAAAAAACGGAGCTTTTTGTAACCTTGGTGAAGGTCACCCTTCCACCATCCAGTTACGCCTCTGCACTTTCATTCAAACTCTTATCAACAAGACGACATAAGAGGATAACACTGCTGCACACTGTAGAGTGCATGGCACTATGACATTACAAGTGTATTATGTAAATGGCATCTACGCGAGTCTCAGGGTTTCGTCTTTCACAAGTTATAGTAAAAAAAAAAAAATACACAAAAACAAAAACCCCATTTGCTATTACAGGGCTTCACATGTTTAGCAAGAGCAAGAGCAGGAGCAGGAGCGTCGCCAGCCAGCACTACCTTTAACCTGAAAATCAGAAAGGAAATGTCACTCTACTTCACCGACTTGCCTGCACTTAATTGTTGTCTTTTTTGTTCTATTTTTGCTCGCCATGACGTCACCAGGTAGGAGGAGGGGCATATTATTAAATTTACGTGGAAGAACACTAGAACAGTTAGCCCCATACTGATAAATAAAGCTGTTACACATTACTCAGTGCATGTAAATGAATCTGGAAAGATGTGTCATCATGTTTTTGTCGCAGTCTTGTAAAAAAATTAATGTTTGAAAAGAGGGTTGAAAGTCATGTGACACTAGAATATTTCTTGGCCAGTGTCAGGATTTGAACCCAGACCTGTCGTCTTGCAAGGCGATTGTGCTACCACATTATACCACAGAGACGCTAGATTCACATTGATTTAATCGTTATGCGTGAAGTGCTAGTGGGAATAGTAATAATAGTAAGTAATAGCAATAGTAATAATAATAGTAGTAATAATAGTGGTAAAAGTAGTAGTAGTAGAAGTAGCAGTAGTAGTAGTAGAAGTTGTAGTAGTAGTAGTAGTAGTAGTAGTAGTAGAGGTAGTAGTAATAATAGTAGTAGTAGAAGTAGTAGTAGTAGTAATAGTAGTAGTAGTATTTTAACAGTTGTGGTAGTAGTAGTTTTGATTTGCTTGGTGCCGGCTAGGGCAAAGTGGCCCTACTTGTATGTTCTTGCTGTCTATAACTTCCAGTAACTGCAAGCCTTGTGATCAACCGTGTTTCTAAAACACTTTTCAACTGCTCACAATAAGATTAAATTTCAAGGCAAAGATGTCCGTTGTTTTTCTTTCGCTCTCTCTTTCCTTCCCCCTCCTCTTCCTGTCCCATCCACGTCAGTTTGTTGGCTCCAATCTCCACGAATCTCCGAGTCCTCCCCTCCTTGTCGACGCCCTCGAAAATGTGCATAATAAATGACATTGTGTCAGAGCATGGACGTCCGGCGGCTTGATGAGGTTACAGGTGTGAATATCACTGGGCTGGTAAAGGTGTAATTTGTCACATGGGCGGAGAAAGTTTAAGATATTTTATTTGGTTTAGGGGTGACAGCGTTTTCTCCAGGTAACATAAGCTGNNNNGGGGGGGGGGGGGGGGGTGACATTCACCCCATGTCATAAATTTGAGAGGGGATTTGTAAATTTTCTTGAGGGATTTTAGGTTTTTCTCTAGTAATGCAAGCATTGGAGAGCAAGAAAGAAGGGGAATCTGCAGGAGTAATTTTAAGGGGGATTTGGAAATTTAAGGGGCATGTCTCGGAATCCCTGGTCTGGAAAATACACAGCAGGTGGGGGTTGGAGGTGGGAAGGGTGGGGGATCTGAAAACCTCGTACAACATGTGAACCGCGTGGCCTTATGGTTATGGCGCTGTGCTTCAAGAAACAAGATCGTGGGTTTGAATACATTAGCAGATTGGATGAATATATAGAGCACCTGATCGCCAATTCCAGTATTTTTTTGGTATTTTAATTGTCTATGAGATGCACTGTCTAATCTGTCGCATCCGTTCCGCCATTTGCTGACTGCTCTCATACCGTCAAGCACGGTCTGGGGATGGTTACTAAACTTGTTAAAATTGCCAGTCGAAATGGTACCCAAAGGGAATACATTTCGTACTTTTGACTTAGTCCCCACTTCTAAAGTATGGGTCCTCATAATAGGCAGGTACGGCTATTGTCCGTAGATAGAGTGTTCAGTGATCACATTCTTCAGTACAGCCTCAGTTACAACCAACAGAGAGAAAGTCATTGGTCTGGAGGCTCGGCGCTTCAGTCGAAACTGCATAGGACGGCAGAGGACCTGAGGCATACAACATCATCAGGCTACTAGTCTCCCTGATGTGGTATGTAGACACGGAGAAGAAGAAGAAAAAGAAAAGAAGCAGGAAAAGAAGAAGAAGAAGAAGGAGAAAAAGAAGAAGAAGAAGAAGGAGGAAAAGAAGAAAAAGAAGAAGAAGAAGGAGAAGGGGGAAAAGAAGAAAAAAAAAGACGAAGAAGAAGAAGCAGGAAAAGAAGAAAAAAAAAGAAGAAGAAGAAGAAGAAGAGGGAGGAAAAGAAGAAAAAGAAGAAGAAGAAGAAGATACTGTCCACCCAGCCCGCCCTGGACCTCAATGATTTAGTAAATGACCACTTTGCACTCCTACTGTATGAACTGGGGAAGTCAGCAAATTGCATTAAACATCCATATTTCGCTCTCCCCAGTTAACCTTTCCGCCTCATCTCGTTCCAGCAACACCAACCACACACTATAATGTTTGCTTTCCGTCTTTTTCTTTCTATTCCCCAATTTTTCTCTTCTGCAGCACCACATCTCCTGGCTTTACCCGACACCCACTGCATCTCGAAAACGTGTCTCCGCCTCTGGATCCTATCAGGAAGAAAGATAGAAGGGTTAAAGGTTACTGTAGAGGCAGAAATGGAGTGAGTAATTAATGTTGGGTGAGAGAGAGGAAGAGGAGGAGGAGGAGGTGCATTTCCGGTTTCAAGACGTCTCTGTCAAGAGTTGGATGACGGCTGTGTTGATAATATGTCTTATGTCGGCATATTATGGAGGTTCTCGTCAGTGTTTTTGTTTGATGGACTGATCCCTGCTGAGATTTAGACGGAAGCACAGCACTCATTGCTCGGCCTCTACTGATCTCAGCCGAGGTTTAGAAGGAAGCACAGCACTCATTGCTCGGCCTCTACTGATCCCAGCCGAGGTTTAGAAGGAAGCACAGCACTCATTGCTCGGCCTCTACTGATCCCAGCCGAGGTTTAGAAGGAAGCACGCTTTGCTCGGCTTCGGCTGGGATCAGTCCATCAGACAAAAACACTGATGTAGATTTCTTTTTGCTCATTTATCATGATATGTATAAATCACTGTTTTGAAACAGAACTCTAGATATTATAATAATAATATTAATAAAAACGGGTTCTATAAGTCTAGTATATCAAAGTGCTAAACAGTGCGGTGCATTAGTTATGGTAATTTAGTACCCTTGTCAAGCAACCAAAGTCGCTCACGGCTGAAAGCGCTGCACAGACATTGTCTATATGGCACAGAGCCTCAATACATAGATACAACAGAACCTCGATATTAAGAATCCATTTATTAAAGTATACCTTGTTATTAAGTATGACCTTTCACATGCATGGATGAATCATTATTTATTTATCATTGCATTATTCAGGTAGGCCTCGATATTAAGTATATTTCAGCGTCAAGCATACTTTCTCCATGCACCAAGGCATGATCTATACCGAGATTCTACTTTATCATTATGAAGCAAGCTGTTTCAAACAACCAGGTGTCCACATGAAAAATGCATTAAATGAAAACAACACATATTATACAACACTGATGAAAAAAAAAATGAGGTCACGTTTAAGTGCCCAGGGATAATGTTACAGCACAAACTATGTCACGACATAGACAATACGGGTCATCGGTTCCTATTCGTCACTGACAGAAAACGCTGGAGTAAGCATTTTGTGCGACATAAACACTTTGCGTAACCTATTTTTAACGGAACGCTTCAGATATTATCTGGGTCGAGCTCATAATGTCTTCCTTTTCAGATTACAAATGCAAGCTGACACACAATGTACATAATTATATGTACAAACTAGATCTGTATATATTGATTATACAGTAGAACTTTACAAGACAGCATTCACTATGCCGAATTCCCCGCTATCTCATGGCAATGCTCCAGTCTCGAGCTCTTTAGTTCTATATTAATTTTACATCTGGATCTCAAATTTTCAATCTAGTCACTAAAATTTCTCGAGCTCTATACTTCTATATTAAATATGCATCTCGATCTCAAATTATCAACCTAATCATTAAAATTTCTCGAGCTCTGTAGCTCTATAGTAGATATACATCTCGATCTCAAATTTTCAACCTAGTCACTAAAATTTAAAGTCATGTAGTTTTACTGTATATTAATATATATGGACTGTAACATTTGTGATGCTTGTTGTTTGTTTAGGCTAGTGCCGCCCCCCCCCCCTCCTTTGTTAGACGGCCCTGGACCGCACGCGGCTCCGGTCCTTCATGATTCGAGAATGTTGCAGTTACGAGTTAGTAGCGGCCGACCTTGTTGTGATCAGTTGTTTTTTTTCCTCTCTTTTAATTACGGCGGCAGTACCGCTAGTGAGACTGTCTAGTGTCAAGGTCAGGTCGACCGTATGGTACGTTAAGTAAACACAGTATTAGCCGTCCCGAAGGTTCGGGTAGGATGCTTCGAGTGAACGCAGTATTAGCCTTCTCGAGGGTTCGAGTGGGGCCGCGATCGGAATGTTTTGATTCTAATTAGTCTGGAAGTTGCTGCTCGTACGCTCTAGACTGGCATATTTGTTTGGGCGCATCATATGATGATGACGTCGATTTATTCTAGAATTTCTACTGAAATTATTATAAAAGGCACGAGAGTGAGAGAGTTGAGAGAGTTGGCTGTTATGGTCTGTGCATTGTGAATTATTTGAGAGTTGGCTGGTATGGTCTGTGCTTTGTGAATTATTTGCTGGTTACACCTTGTTACCAATAAAGAAGTATTCTGTTTCCTGCACAGCGGACTTGGTTGGTGATTTAAAGTAGCAACGTCAGTGGCGTTTCTAAGGAGAAGCTATCATATTCAGTGCCTCTTCACTATACGCCAATATTGATTGACACTTGCTCGCTACATGGAGAAAGAGCAAGAGAGAAAGACTGAGAGCGAGTGAAAGAAAGACAAAAGAGAAGGATAATGGGAGGAAAAGGAGGAAAAGAAAACAAAAAAATGGAATCAAACAAGTAGACGGGAATGGAACAGAGGGAGAAAACGAAGGTGCAGGAAACAGAGGATCAGGAAATAAAACAGCAAAAATAACTTATGAAAACATCCACATTCGACACCCTCAGAAGCTATCATCACGACTATGGCAACAGAAGTATCTCTGCACCCATCTCTACAATCGTAACATTATATTTAGAAGTTAGCAGCAACAGTATCTATTCATCGACAGGGATTGCCATGTCTGAGTACTTTCACTATTGAAGCGTAAGAAAACAGCACTCCTGCAAATTTCGGAGGCAATAATATGAAGCCTATATCAGGACACCCCCGTCTAGAATTTAGTTTTTTATTAGGGGCAGAGTTAGAGATCTGGTTAAGGAAGGAAAAGCAAACGTGGGGCGACTCCTAGACATTGTCATTGTCTAAGAACTGTTTCATATGTGCTTCCTCTTTTCTAATCCTGTAGATAACCCTAAGCTAACCTTAAGGAAGGCAACCAAAGACATCAGCCAAGGAAGTCACAGAGTCAGACATAAGTGTCAGGTAGCCAAGATATGCTGTAAGAAATTCAGATTCAGATCTTATAGGGAACCCAAAGCTAAGCTTTAGGAAGGTAACCATCGACATTAGCCAAAGATGGAGCACACAGTCAGGCATAGGCGGTGCAAGTATCAGGTAGCCAAGATATGATGTAAGAAATTCAGATTCAGATTTTATAGCGAACCCAAAGCTAAGCTTTAGGAAGGTAACCAGGGAACATCAGCCAAGGAAGGGGCACACAGTCAGACATAGGCGGTGCAAGTATCAGGTAGCCAAGATATGCTTTAAGTAAGAAATTCAGATTCATGCAAGATGTAAGGGCGATATCATGGTACTCACTGATGCGCCTGTGTTGACGGTTAAGGATAGGAGCGGAAATCTTGGAAGTCCGGCAAATTCCCTGAAAAGAGAGACAGACCAACCCTCGAATTTACACATGATGATGGACGGATAGCATGCCGAGTGCTAATGCAAATGCTGTATTCTTTTATCTTCAGATAACAGAGCTAGCGTCCCATTTCAACACATGCCAAAGATCTAAGTGTATCTTCAAGAGCAAGGGTGCGCATTTATGTATGCTGTCTGGCGGAAAGGATAGTGTGCTTTTGCAAATGTAACTATCTATTCTGTGACAAAATGGCTGGCATCCTATTTCAATCTTTGTCGAAGTTCTACAGAGACTTTTATGAGGGAGGATGCGAATTTATGAATGCTGGCCGCTGGTTAGCAGAAGGAATAGTGTGCCGAGTGAAATTTGCAACCGTCTATTCTCTGACAAAATGGCAGACATCCGGTTTCAATATATGTCAAAGCTCTATAATGCATCTTCAAGAAAAAGGATGGAGGTGTTGACCTGCCTGTCTGCCTTGTCAAATTCTATCTTAAGATTAACTCTAAATTACGCCGATTCAGCGATTTATGAATGAATCCCAGTGCCAAGTATTATTAAAAATGAGTAAAGTCCACTTCGCTTTACTGACTAAACGTTCAGATGCAACTCCCTCAAAATCCCCACATACTTTTTTTTTTTTTTTGTAATACGAGGAGTTTGGTACTTCTCCCTGGATAATCGCAACTCCTTGTAAATGAAACTATTGGTCACTCTTCCAAATAACTGAGATCAGACGGCGTTGACTGGGCAAACAAAGACAAAACCAAATGGTATCTTGAAAATGACAAATTTGTCTGATGGCATCGCCAGAGACGAGGACAAATGTGTCCAGACTCGAAATTCCCGTAGCTGGACGCGTTGACAACCGGTGAAACCCAAGCCTTGTCGAAGAAGATGGAAACAAAATCAATAACAAGTGCATACAAACCCACAGAGACTGGCTGGAAAGAATAGAAAAATGATGGTTTCATCCTGCTGAAGCCGCATTAACTCCACCAAGCATGGTCAACATCATTTTTACACGTTTCACTAGTTTTTTCCACATGATATCTTATGACAGGTACGGGCGTTAACGCCAATACCAGCGGAAAAATATAATCTCTCACATGACGGTGGAATTCAGCATTTTCTTCTGGATTTGCTGAAGTTAAAACTGCCTAATAATAACTTGTGGAATTAGGATTCTAGTTTTTGTTTTGAGACATTCCAAGATTAGCAGCGAAAAAAACATTTGGGGTCGTATCCATAATACTGTCTAACACTATGCTCTGGAGATTACTACGAGTTACATCATTGATATTTTGGGGGTTTCCCGTGGTTACCGCTGGTGCGCAAAGTTAGGTGGCATTGTGCACACGTCTTCAGAAAAACTTTGAAATACGACAAGCTGACACAGAGACATTAGCATCAGTATTAGAACAAGGAAGTCTGTTATCAAGGAAGTTGGAAAAACAAAACAGAGGACACAAAAAGCCCAGCTGCTGATCAGACGAAGACTCGAAAAGTCTTGAGGTCAGAGAGACCTTTCAGTTTAATGGCATCGTCAGACAAATCGCGGGTTTAGAATTACAGGGTTTATTTCCTGAAAGCGTGGGCAATCTGACTGCTCTTTGGAGAGAGATGAGAGCTCACTTGCATAAGGAAGCCTAATCCCTCAGCAATTGCTTCGCACTTAAGATTTTGACCTCGCACACGCATTTCGATACTGTTCTCAAAATCGGTATAATGTTCTATACAAAATGATACCAAAATTAGCATTTTCTATTGTGCGGAATATGACGTAAAGATGTGTTTAAACGGATAGAAATTGCGTCGTTATGGCTCGAACAAGCGGATCAAGATATCTTAAAAAGATCTTCTCTTAGCTAGGTGTGTCGGAAGTGATACTAATTGTAGTTGTAGGAATGTTCAATATTTAGTTCATGGACACCCGAAGTACTTTTGTTTGGAGCCTGTGATCATATGTAAATTCTGACAGAACGAGAACAAGTATTTAGTTCAAGTTCAAAACTTATATTAGGTCATAAGCCAATCCTCATGGTACAATACCATATTGATACACAATGGCTATAAACACATACTCGTGTGCTTGTATGAATTATTCCACTGTACGAAGTGAAGGGCGAGGGTTCGGTAACAACGATCGGGTCATGATACACTATATAAACCCTGTTCGTGCTGGAAGAATTTAACAACTGAAAACAAACTCAAATCGTAACCGAAAGGGCATGGGTTTGCTCCTCACCCTCACTCTGCCACTGACGGAAATCAAAGATCGTTACCAGCATTGCCATGTCATGTGGAGCAGAGTGGCCGAGTGGTTAGGGCGTTGGACTCAAGCTCTCAGGGTCTTGGGTTCGATTCCCACCATGGTCATGTTGTAAATGCCTTGTGAAAGGATTTCATTCACATTTTTCTCAGTCGACCTGTCTGTGAAAGGAGTATCTGGATAGTGGCAGTGGAATTTTTTGTCAGAATGCTTGTGAGCGGCTCCTGCAATGGCAGTCGCAGTTCATGTTTCCAAGAGAGTTGATAACGTCTTCGAATGATCAGGCTTTCTTGGGGGTAATAACAGTGTGAAGTTGCATAATCGGTCCTAAGCCTGGATAAGAGAGTTGTAAATGGCAGTATTATTATTATTATTAATATATTTAGTAGTATAATGGTCTTTAAGGACAACTGTCTGTTCATCTGCGACTGGAGGATTATGACGTGGAGAAGTTCAAGCTAAGGGTTCATGAGAATTTGAACAGTCTATCCTCAGCTGGTAGGCTAAAGGGTTAAAACGTATCCGACATTTCGCAACTTTCTCTAAACCTCTAAGTGAAAAGTTTCTTCCATTACGCAGGAGACTTTTGTCATAATGTCTGATTAGTGTCACACTTTCGGCTGAAGTCGCATAGTCAGACAAAGGAAGAGCATCCGACATATTGCATCCCGAAGGCAATGACATTCTAATTTCAGAGATGACCATCATCTTGTATAATAAACGATGATGAAAACGCAAACCAAACCAAAACAACCGAAACACAAAAAACAAAAAAAGGGCCAAATCCCTCAAAAGCCACCGATAAAACCCAGACGAAGCCAACAGCACAAAACAACAACGGGAAATGAAGAGGGGACAATCCTTGGCTGGGCGGAAATTATCCACTTGGACGCCCTCTTCTAGCCGCGTGTATTCCGGAAAGATGCGCGCAATGGTCTATTCCTCCCAGCCCGCAGTCAACAGGGGGCGCTATGTTCACTAACGCTGAGCTGCTCGACTCAAAAGATCGAGCCGAACAGATTTTTTCCTGAGACTCGATTAATCGACTCTAATAGTGAGGATCGAGCTCAGAACAGATTCTCAGATCCGATCTTTTTTGAATATCTTATCTGCCTTGACAAACAGTTGATTGTGCCAGACGTTGCAAATTATCATCGATACTTCATTGTCTCCTCCTCTTTATAAGAAGGCAGCATCAGGGAAGCTATTGCGATTTATTAGTCATTAGGATCACTGTATATTAGGCATTCCAGAAAGCTCGGATTAGAACACGCTCGATCTTGAAAAAAACCTGGATCTCGAAAAAGGTCGAGCCTAGGATCGATCTTTGCGATCCGAACGGTGAAAAAAGATCGAGACGATCCGGCTCTCGGAAATCAGGGGTTGGCCATGCATCATTGTTCACAGTAAACAACAAACAAGCCAATCGCCCTTGATGCATCTTTAGCTTCTGAAGGTCGTAACGGGATATCTTTATGTTATTGTCGTAATCACAATATTCGCTTTATCAGAACATGTTTAACTACATTCTTGAATTGTGAAGGTCAACAGGTAATCGCAAATACTTATAACTTTTTTTCCATGATTAAGAAGAGTTCCGATTAGGTGGGGTTAATTGTATACCCAGACGAGGACATCCGTGAAAAATGTCAAAGAAAAATGAATAAAATGGGAGAGGGGTAAGCTGGGAGGAATTGAAGATGTGTGTTATGGTAAGGGGAAGCGCAAGATAGGAAGGTAATGAAAAAAAAATGAAATTAGGACTTTTATTTACTTGGTAGCATCACCACGCAATCACTGCAGTGGAACCCACAAGGAACACGAGGCAGGGGTAGGCCACGGGAGACATGGAAACGAAGGAACGGAAAGGGTCATGCGAGAGATGAAGCTCACTTGGAACGAGCTTGGAAAGATGGCCCAAGACAGGGAACGATGGAATTCGCTTGTAAGTGGCCTATACCCTGCTGGGGGTGAAAGGCATTGATGATGATGATTTACTTGGTAGAGAAATTTGTGTATAATCATAAACCAAACACATACGCCTTCTACATGTTAGTCATAATATAACATATGACACATATAGCAAAGTCTTTGCTGGTCGCTTGCGGTGAACGAAATCAAACATTCAGATGTTCGCTGTGCCAGTTTCAGGCAGTCTCAGTCAGTTTGTTATAGGTTGAGATTTAGGTTGATGCAGATAAAAAGCCAATAACATGGGACTTCCCCAAAAGCCCGTGCTGATGATAACGAGCACGATTCGAATTGTAGAAGACTAGGGAATGTCGTAAGCAACGTCGAGAAGCTGACACATCACCGACTTTCTGCACGTTGATTGGCGGAAAGGTACAGCATGCCGTGTGTAAATAAAACCTTCTATTAACCCTCAGAGTGCGTCTGGATACTTGTGTGTGCTTTCCTCGTAACCACTCTTCTGGTCACAACCGATCTTTCTTAGTTCAGCGCCAGTTAAGCTCCTTCTATCCTGTCTTAAACATAGACATAATCTATAGTACTCCAAGAGTGATTACGATTCAGTTACTTCCGGTATTCTTTGAAATCGGCCATTTTAAACTCATAATTTTCAGGTAGACCTTATGGCCAGTTAAAATACGAAATGCCCACAGGATTCGATTGAAAACTGCACCGACGACCTCCTCTAAGTTTAATATAGTTTATTTCTATGGTCCAAACTAATCCACACTTGAATGGATTCTGATTTAGGTGGGGTCTAGACCTCTTAGGTTATGGCATTAATTTTAGGGTCACTTCGGTTGGGGTTACAAGGAAGAGTGATGTATTTATCACATCATTTTGTTCTCCCTCTCAGGGATGAGTGACCTTAGCTATGACCTGTTCTAATGCATTTGTCACTTCCCTGGCCAGTTTAGGTTATAATAAAACAGCTCTATTCCGGGTCAGAGGTTTGAAAAGATAGGGGTTGGCAATGAGCTATCTGTCCTCAAGTGGCTTTTCATGGGGTTGGGTCAAACGAGGAGACAAATCCAAAAAACTTGACAGGCTATTAAAAGTAAATTATTTTTTTAGATCAGAAGCTTATCTCCATTACTGGTGATTGGGAATAGCCAACGAAAATTAAGGCTGGAGTGACGGCAATGGACAGTACATAGTAAAATATAACAATACGATTTGGGCGTGTGAAACCTGTTGGGAGGCTAAAAGGTAAAGAGCTAATCTTATACTTATTTTGTTCCTGTAGGAATCCATCTATGGGGGCGTCCTGTTATTTCGCATTATGAACAGAGCGTATCCTGTCTAGTTTCCTCTAGTAGCGCTCTCCTCCACCTCTCCCCCTCCCCCCCATCTTTCACAAAACTCATAAACACTTGAAACGTAAAGGCCGATTGTAAGTTAAAAATGGAAAAGCGGATGCGTGTTCTCGAGAGATGTTAATTACTAATTTACGACAACAAGGTTACGTCGTAGCCGACATATCAGTGAAATGAATGAAGATGAGACATATCATGAAGATGACACTTGAGACAAGACAAGAGAGACATTGTGATGTGGCAGACATCACGTGAGCGACGAGGCGAACCCACAGTCACGGGGGCGGTTAACCTTTTGAGTGTCTATGACCTTTGGGCAAGACAATATGAACTGCGTATATATCAGGTCTGGGGTTAAAGTTAGGCACTAACGTACGAAAAGATGAGTGTTCGGGTGCAATAACTGGTCCAGTCCTTGTGTATTGAGCGATGGTGCCCTTCAGAGATGTTGTATGTTCGCCATTATAGTCAGAGAAGAAACTTAGAAACTGAGGGACTGCAGCTATCAGGTCTGACTTTATTGTACAGGGCAGCACTTAGATAGCATTTAGATATAATGCGGAAAGATGAGTGCCTTAGTACACTATCTGGTTAAGTCCTTGTGCATTGAGCGATGGTGCCTTTTAAAGATGTTGCATGTTTGCCACATTATAGTCAGAGAAGAAAGTGAAGATGACTTGAAAATAGTAAGCATTCCTAGTCACCTTCACACATACACACACACACACACACACACACACACACACACACACACACACACACACAAAACACACACACACACACCAAACACATTACACATACATACATCCATACATCCATACATACAAACAGACATACATATATAAATCCATCCATCCATCCATCCATCCAACCATCCATCCATCCATTCATCGATACATACATACATACATACATACATACATACATACATACATACATACATACATACACACACACTTTTTGGGCGCATGACACGAAATGTTTAATGCGGTTCATCATCTGGAGAACACCAGTCTTACCATCGTAAGAATTACAGTAGTGCATCGCTGCTGAATGCACCCTTAATGGGCTCAACAGGCAAAAGTAATGTAATTCTTACGATGGTAAAGAGATCCCACTGTTAACGCGCAAGTTCTCAAATACCCAGGTCGCAGGCATGAGCGCTGTCGAATAGCATTTTAAAAAGATAAAGCCTATTTTACAGGACATAAAAATCCACTTTAACCCTTTGGTTGCTCTTCCCCTCTCTTTTACTCTCCAATGCCCTCTTTCTCTTTCTCTCCTCCCACTTCGTTTTCTCCTTTTACCTCAACATCCCATGCTCCTCCCCCATCCCCCCTCATTACTCTTCACTCCTTTTCTTTACACACACTCTCTCTCTCTCTCTTTCTCTCTGTCTCTTTCATAACAACATACCATACTAAGATACCATAAACATTGTCAGAAAATCAATGCAATTACTTTCATATGCTTCATCTCTCTCTCTCTCTCTCTCTCTCTCTCTCTCTCTCTCTCTCTCTCTCTTTCTTTCTCTCTTACTCTTCCCTCGCTTTCTTAAGACCACAACATACCAACCATGTATTAGAATATGGGCCTGGTGAGTTGCCAATTAGTATTATTGCATCCTCTCTTTTTCCCTCTCTCTTTCCTCGGTTTCTCTCTATCCACAGCAGCGGACTGGTGTTAAGATGTGAACTGGTATGATTGACAAGCACGTGACATGTGCGCACTCGGTGACCCCTGATGTTAAGAGCGTGCGTAACTGGACGACACGCCTTGGTGAGCGTAGTAACCTGTTACAACATGGGGTTACAAATGTTTCTCTCAATCAATTGGTTCTTTCTTTCTTTCTTTCTTTCTTTCTTTCTTTCTTTCTTTCTTTCTTTCCTTCGTTCTTTGTCTGTCTGTCTGTCTACCTGTTTGTCTGTCAGTCTGTCTATCTGTCTGTTTATCTGTCTGCCCGCCTGCCTGCCTGTCTGTCTGTCTGTTTGCCTGCCGATCCGTCCGTCTGTCCATCTGATTGTCTGCCTGTCTGTCTGTTTGATTGTCTTTCTGTCTCACCCCCCCCNCCCCCCCCCCCCCACCACACACACATACACACTCACTCACTCCTCACACAGACACACAGACACATATACATACACACACACACACACGCACACTCCTCACTCACACATAAACACACANTAAGTATTTATGGACCCAACAAACATACATTATATTATTGTGTTTACAGATAATAATCAGATTGATAAATCTTGACACAAGATGTGTATAAGAGACAGCATACACACACACACACACACACACATACACACACACACACACACACACACACACAATTTCTGTATAATAATTTTTTTTTCTCTGGTTCTCTATCCCCTCCCTCCTCTTCCTTTCTCCTCTACATCACTCTCTCTCTCTCTTCTTCCCTTAATACCTTTTCATGTCCTTTCTCCGTCTTTCTTTCTTCACACCCATACACTCTATCTCTCTCTCTTTCTCTCTCTCTCTCTCACGGTTGTGACATTTGTCGCAACTCTCTAGCATTCTGTGTTTCTGTCTCTTTGCACGAATGTGTGTATGGAAAAGGGGGGCGGGAGGGGGAGGGGGCAGGAAGAGAAGGGGTTACGGGACAGGACGGGACGGGACGAGACGAGGGAAGAAGATGTGGGGTGGGGGAGGGGAAAGACTTTGTCATGATGCAGCAAAGCAAATTTGTAATACGGATCAAACATCTTGACGGCAGCCAGGCCTCAAATTCTGACGGTAACAGCCAAACGCTGAGAAGACAATGACCAACATTTTAGATCTGCGACTACATAGACAAACACTTAAACTGGTGATCTTGAGCAGCCCATTAAAAACTTCGGCTACAACACGTTAGCGATCAAAAATAGATCTAAATCCTTAACACTTGAAAGAAGAAAAAATAATCACAGGAAACTGTGTTTTTGTGTAAAACTAAAAGAAGACATTGTCATTATTGTAGTTTATTCAACCCGGATATCCGTTTGTTCCTCTAAACGCAAGAAACAAGAAGCTGAGAAAGGTGGGCCACTCAAGTGTCCTTTCATAAAGGGACTTTATGCAACAAGACTTCACGAACTCGAATTTCGAAATAGTCTATAATTTTGAGTTTATGAGTTTGTTTTTTTTTTTTGGTGAGTGAAATTTGATATGATCTTCTTTTTCCGTTTTTTTTTTCTTTTTTTTTCTTCTTCTTCCTCTTCTTGTTCTGCTTCGGTATCTTCTTCTTCTCTTTCTTTTTCTTCTGTTTCTTCCTGTTCTTCTTTTTCTTTTTCTTCTTCTTGTCTTTCTTCTTCTTCCTATTCTTCTCCTTCTTCTTCCACTCTCAGATAGTAATGTCTGCCTCATTAACATACGGTAATGTCTTCCTCCAGAGAGAGTTTCAAACAAAGCCAAGGATTGGTGGTAGGAGCCCTACGCAACGTATATCACATACATGTAGGTTCTAACCCTTTGGTCCACAGAAAGAGGACGCTCTATTATTCAAACTCAAATAATCTGTCTTACAACAGAAGAATTTCTTTATAAATTGAAACAATCACGTCGGCAGGAAATCTTAATCTGTAGTTGCAAGCCGCATTGCTTTTTCTGAGAACGGCTTCAATGACCAGAACTGTAAAAGTTTATAGTCAAGCTTTTCAAACGCTTGAGATCTTTGATCATACTTTTTGGTGTAAATCACGACTGAACTAGGTACCACCCCTTATACGTGCATAAAAAGCACTACAGTGTACAAGTTTACATACTATTGCACCATATTGACCACAGTAGTCTTGAGAATAAAGAACGCTTTCCTCATTACCACTTTTCTGGTCACAACCGATCTTCAAATGGCGAATTCTGAATTCTGTAGTGAGGATTGAGGAATTTTATTACGAAAATAGTGTGTCTGAGGGCTAAAGTTTCACAACGACTTTGGAAGGGGTGTCTGGGTGCAGGAGGTTCGCGCTCATAAGGCCAACCCTGTTTTTATTTCAAACAAACCACAGTTCTTAGAAGAAGCACATCTTCAAAGCTAAAGCATTTTAGAGTTTGAAAACAAGATGCACCGAGTGAACCCGGAACGCAAAATTTTCGCGTTCATCTTATCACAGTTCAGCATCACAGGCGTTTGACTGACGCCAAGGCAAATTAACTTCTCACATAACATGCAGCAACTTCACCGTAAAAGTTCAGGAAAAACCCTCGTATGTCTTATACTATATACGAGGGGTATGTCATAAACATAATACGACCAAACATACGACCTTGTGCGCTGACAGCAGTCGTGATGTTATGAAGGGAAATCTGTAAAACGTGGCGACACGCGGTCGCGTATTTTGATAGTATGAAAAGGTAAACAAATGAGCGATAACAATGGCGCCATGCCAATTTGTCTTGAGTCCCATGTACTGCATTCGAATTTAATTTTCATGTTCGGTGGGTGCCTATTAAAAAAAAAATGTGTGTTAAGGCAAGGAAGATTTCATGACCTGCTTTCCAGGTTTTCGTCCGTCTTGTTTTTCCATTTTTTTTTTTTACAGGGATCGTCCATGTATAATTCTGAAGGGATGAAAGCGTGGGACAGAGGTGGAAGAAACGTGTTAGTGGCATCATGCAATAAGAGTACAAGTGTGTGTGTGTGTGTGTGTGTGTGTGTGTGTGTGTGTGTGTGTGTGTGTGTGTGTGTGTGTGTGTGTGTGCGTGCGTGTGTGTGTGTGTGTGTGTGTGTTTAGCTTTCGGAGGGGGGGTTGTTAAATGGCAGGTCGTTGCGCTGAGGCTCTGTTGGCGCTAGGGATCATTCATTTGGTTATAAGAGGGAAGGGAAGAAATGACTTACAACAAGCATCCACTTTTTTGGATGAAATTTTAACCTCTTCGCCACATAAGACATATTTGTGCGTCCCATCCTTTGGTCCAAATGCAGCGTTTGGACGTACATCTGCGTCGCGGAAGTAGCCATTCCTGTGTCTTATCCGAGGTAGCCTATGTCTTATTTCATATGCAGAGAATTACTACTGCTTAACAGGTGCAATATAGCATATGTAATATGCACATATATTCCACATATGATTATATATGTAATCATGCAGAAGAGCCCTAAAACTCTAATTCATACAAGCCTACATACAGGTAAATAGCAGTGTGTAAAATGCTTTGTGAAAATATTTCCATAAGAATTAATTTTTCTTATCTTACCTTATCTTATCTTAAATGAGTTTATGGTAATTTGAAGAAATCAGCAGCTGAAAAATATGACGTAACAAAAGGATTACAGTAAAAGTTAAAGAACGATAAAAGTAGTCCTCGCATGCAGCGAGAGGGAAGATGCCAATAAAAATTTAAAATCCGGAAAATAGGCCAAGCACAAAATTAATGACGTATACACATATCGGTTCTCTGATGAACTGTGGTAAAGTCGGTTGGTTCCATACTCCATGCTACAAAATCCAAGCAGCGCCAGATTTTGGGCAGGTTTCACATTTTATGGCACTACACATGGCACAAATTACAATAGTTTGGGCCATATCATCACCGCATGATGTGAGTATCGTCTTCTGTTGACTGTGTGCAAAATATCAGTACCTGTGCTAGGTTTGTTAGAGCGTATTTGACGTCATTTTGAGAATGAATTGACTTCATTGTTGCGTATGAATGGGCCTCCACAAGGACTCCACTCTTTGACTGTATCGCCCATATGATACTTAAAATGACGTCAAGTCATACTCCAAGACCTAACAAACGTAGCCTTGCTGTCTAACCTTGCGCGCTTGTGGTAACTAAGGAGAACATCACTGGTATTTTGGAGGATTTACCGTACTCACCGCCAGCACGTAAAGTAAGACAGCACTGTGCATATGATCCCAGATGCAAACCATATCCAGGTCCCAGACGGCTGACAGCTACACCACCATCGACCCGAACACACCGTGTGACCCCAGGTTTTGTTGACACATGTGTGTCAGGATTGCGTCCTTCCAGTCGCCATTCTGTCGTGGTTTCATAAAATATCGTATGTGCGATGCGATACATACTCAACATATTCTTCGTTTTTGCGTCCTGTATTGACGCTAGCAGTCTGGCAGCTCTGAGATTTGGGACTTGCAGAAGGACAGACGAGCCGTTTACATGGACGACCCTGGGGCTAACTCGGTGCAACAATCCGGTAACTGATTACCTTATCATAATACAAAACTAAAACAGGGTTTTAGCAGGAAAGTGGTATTCGGTATTCTGAACTTGGAAATTTTATTTTGAATACTGTTGACTAAAATAAAGAAAAAGAACACAATGGGAAGTACAATTTTCCAGCTATGGAATAGTGTATACTTTTTGTTTACTACTTTAAACTTGTCATATCTTTTGAAGAAATTCAGATTTCAAGGCCGGTTTTTGGCTTGACTTAATAAATAAAGCCACGCTTTACTGTAATATATATTTAAAACATTGTTTACGCTTTTGTTTCCTATTACATACAATCCTTGTTAATGTTTTTCAAACTGGCAGTCGTTCAGCCAGAGTAGACTTTTTTTTTTCCTTGAGAAATTATTGGCAATTAGCTTTTTCCCTGAAGACCTTTTTTCCCGAAAATCTGATGATCAGATCATACTTACGGCTGCTGACATGTACTCATGAAGGGGTTACTTCCGGAATACGACTTTTGAAGTGGCAACTGCGCATGTCTACATGCTCGTCAACTGACACTTAATCAATGTAAAAAATAAACACAGGATCCGGTCCCCTGCTCGAAGTTTCTGCATAAAACTTCACTTGTGGAACTCGTACGTGTCACGAGCTTGAATTTCTGGGCTGATCCTAAAACTAATAACCCCACTAATTCGAACACTTCAAGCATATGACGCACTGGAATACATCAGAACTTGAATCTATGAACTTATCTCATAAACGTTCGATTTCCTTGAGTTCCGGAAGTGGACGCCCTTTTGACTACACTATCAGAAGCCGGAAGTATTCGCCCTCTCCCGTCCATCCTCACTGCCTAGTCCACTGAAGTGATGGGAAAACCCAAAACTTAAACTACGGAAAGGGTTCAAAGTTAGACCTCACATGACCGCTCTCGACAAAATGGCGGTCTAGGTGAAAAACGAAGGAAGTTCCCGGTGCTGAAATGAAGAGTTACGTAGCTTTTCCTATCAAGTGCCAAGAAAATGTCGTTTGCATAGCATAACAAAATGGCACGGGTCAGTTTAAAAGGTTAAACGTTTAGCTTTGCTTTTGAAAACAGGTTTAAAGTTGTAAGCCAGGGCTTAGGGTCATGTTTAGAGATCAAGGACAGGAGACCTTGAATAATGGAAGTGTTATACGATGGAAGCGGTGCACTTTTTAACACAAGGAAGAAGACCGCATAAACAGATATGAAACTTACACGAAACAGGGTAGGGATATAGTGCTTGAAAAGAAAGAAAGAGGGACAGAAAGAAAGAAAGAATGAATGAAAGACAGACAGACAGAAAGCACAGGAAAGAAAGAGAGAAAGACAAAATATGAATAAAAAGAGAGAATGAAAGAAAGCAATTGTGACGTGTCTCGAACTCTCGTTATCTATGGGGTGTCATCGTCAGTTGCTTCGCAGCCTGTTCAGATCTAGAAGACCTTTACATACAGCCTCACGGCCACTACATTTTAATATACCATGCAGTACTACGACGACGACAACAACAACATCAACAACAACAACAACAACAACAACAATAACAACAACAACAACAGCAACAACAACAACAGCTACAACAATAGCCTGACCAAGAGCTCCATGTTATTTTCTGTCTTCCGCCACAGAAACCACAGATTTTTTTTGTTCTTTTTTGGATGGGCCAGAGAAACGTCCAGAGAGCCCCAAGTCAACATGTGGCCAGAAATGGTATTCGCCTCGTTGTGTTTGTTAACAACCTCGAAATAACATGTGAAATTTCCACAGGTGGATTTGCCCCTGAGGGCACGTGGCGTGCAAGTTTGTTTGTTTGTTTGTTAGTGTTTGTGTCTGACCTGTTTCGCTCAGCGGTTGAGAAATGACTGACCAGGTCATGAGAGATTTGTGGTTGGCTTTCAAGTTGCCTTAAATGGCTTCGATTGCTGTTGTCTTTGTAACTATCAGTTGCTTTGCTTTCTCTGCTTTTACTCCTTCTTCCTTCTTTCTCTCACTTTTATTTTCTGTCTTTTTTTCTCTTCTCCTTCTTCACTCTCTTCTTTTCTGATTTCTCCTTTGTGACTGTTTATGTGCTTCTCCACTTTCTTTTTCTTCCTCTCTTTTTTTTTCTTCTAAATGTTGTCTCCTTCTTTCCCATTGTTTTTTGACCATCTTTTCCTCACTCTACTCTTTGTTTCGTGTTCTATTCTCTTTACCCCTCCCCTTCTTACCCTCATCTGCCCCTCCCCCCTCCCCATTTCGCAGAACACAATCTAAGAGGAACTTGAAGGTATGAAGATGCCAATAGCACCTGGCATAAAAGTATGCAATTTTAAATACTGTAGTTTCTATAAAATCAGAAAACAGGCCATGCGGAGGAGGGAAAGAGGTTGGATTTTATTTCAAAGGCTTAGATAGGTGCAAATACATGTGTAGACTCAGAATAGGTGAGGTTTAGTCACTCAAGTATAAAATTTGTGGTTGTTGCTAGGTGGGTAAGGTTACCCTGTTTACTGAATGAAAGGCCTAAAATATTAGTTTGCTTCACTGCCTAAGTTCTCAAAAGCTAACTGGTTCAGGAGCATTTTCCTTTGTGTCAAAATTTCGAGGAAGAGCTAAACAACATGTTTGGAAAGTATTTTGAAAACGGCGCCCCAGGATAAGTTAATGAGAGGTGTAAAACCTAATATATAGCCAACAGTAAAAAAAAAACATTGGCATCTTCATACCTGACTGGCGTTACACTGAGTCATCTGCACGAAGAAAACATAACATCTCTTAATTTCCACTTCCTCCCTATCCTCTTCTTCTTTTCTCCCGTTCCAACATATCCTATTCTCCTTCATACATATTTATTGGGTGTTGAATTGCGTTGCATGGCATTGTATGGATAATATTAAATTTCTTTTCCTTAAAGGCATAATAACAATTTTAATCCAAGACATCCTGAGAAAGGTAAAATAAAACGACATTTTGATGTCTTGATCATGATAAAGACGCAACAGTTTCCACCACGATCTGGCACATTTAGGTGGGGAGCAACCCATAAATCATGGTGAAAGGATTGCAGGTAGGTGAAGATAAAGGTTTTAATTCATCGCGATCTCTTCATATAATTATTTTCTTTTTACTTGGTCTCACACTGTGGGTAGACTACATGAGCAGTGCACGAGAAGCTTCCTTTAAAAGAAGAAAGTAATTCCCACAGTGACGTCACAATAAAAATTTGGAACCGGAAAAGAGATTTAATGAAATAAAATCTTAGCAATAAATGACAGCGTTAGCCTTCAGGGCAATATAAATCTCCCAAGGGAAAAAATCTGCATTTATAATTATGTCATTTTGATATTGCGTTTGTTATGTAGACTAGGCCACTTTGACTGCATCACACAGCTTTTGAAGAAAAGTATCACACTAACTTGATGTGCTATTAAAAATAAAAAGGGCTTTATTTCTTACGCTTGCAGTCTTCCGATCCATATTTTGTAGGGAAAGCTCCCACTGTTAAAGTACTGAGTAATGCTTCGAAAGTTAAAAAGACTTGTGGTTTTTTTCGTTTCACTCTTTACATGTTGCAGCCAAGTTTTCTTTGTTGTAGGAGTATACAAAGGAATTACAACATCATGCTGACAATCACTGTATAAATCACAATGCATAAACTTCACAGAAAATGTTTTATAGCCGTCTAGTCCATAGAGCATGAAATATTACCTACTGTGCAGTAGCAAACTGCAATAAATTTACAGCAAGGGAATTTCAAATAATGGGTTTGATGACGTCCGCAATAGATTTCTCTTAGCGTAAAAACCACGAATATTATTCCGCTTAATGGCAATGGCAATTTAAGAGGAGCATGGAAATAATTGCAATTATTCGGAGGGTGCTATCAAATACTGTATGTGCAGGTTATTTTCGACTTTGCAAAAGTGTTTTATGATGCTGTTGCAATTAATCGGTAAGTACCAATTAAGCAGATTACAACTCAGTGGAGTTGACTGGATTGCACTCCACTGCCGGACTACACTGTACGCTTTAATGACTTTTATTTCATTCTTGTATGCACTTGACGGAGACTGACGAAAGGTCTCCTGCTGAGGGAAAGGAGCCATAAAATATATTGGCAAGAGGAGACGTAACAACCCCCCTCCCCCGGCCCGTTCCTCTTTCCAACCCTTACTTTCTGTTCCGTCGGCACGGAGGCCCAGAGGTAGGGCGCTTGTTTCTTGATGTAAATGGAAGCAAGTTCGAATCTTGTTAGCGAAGGCTTCTCTTGGGTATTTATTTCGCGACACCTTCACTCCAACGGGATTTAAACTTCTCTAGCCATCAATCCATTAATGACCTTTCTGAAAAAGCCCCCCNNNCCCCCCCCCCCAAAAAAAAAATGAATAGCTTTCCATATGGCTAATTAGGTCAGCCGAGGTCTCCACAGGTCAGAAATAGGCCAGCGCCGCCTACTTTTTTTTTTTTTATTTGCTGTGCTTTTCCGCTTTGTTTTCCAATCACAGTCTCGGTAACCAATAGCTATAAAAATACTCTTCACGTTTTCATTCACACTTTTGAACCTCACGCTGAGACCATAGCAGATTCAGAATTGTTTTGTTCTGGCTGACTGATGATTCGAAAAATAAACCCTCTGTCTCCGACAACATCCAACAAGAGTGTCATCGAAATTTGCCTCAAATGCAACCAATGAGACGCTGATTTTTAGAACGATGACGTCATCTTCCTCCTGCGAGGCAGGTGCATAGGTAGAAAGACCCTTGCGAAGTCCCTTGATAATCTTACACTAGATCTCTTTCCTTCAATAACTTCAATAAGACATTGAAAGACATACAGTTTTACCAACACCCTTACCAACTCGCTCGTCTTCCGTGTGGCTGTGTGGCTTTTGAGCAGTTCTCATAAACTGAAGACTATCAGGTCGGGGATAGGTGAGTTCGATTCTCGCACCAGACGGTTCACGTTGTGGTGTTTTTGTAAAAGAAGTTTTACTCATATTTCTCCACTCGATTCAGGTGTGAATGAGTACCTGGGTTTCGAGCCACGATGACCAGGGTGCAGCTTTGTGGCGTTTAACAGTGACTGTGTTTTAGACTTGGTTTGTGACAATATAGTAGTGTTACGTAATATAATTAAGCATTATTGACGATGTTCACATTGTCATGAATAACATGTTAAACATTGTATGGAATTGTATAACATTTTCCAAACGGGGTGTAAAAGGTAGATTTCATCAGGGCGAATTAAGGTAGATTTTATCTTACATCTTTTTTTTTTAATTCATTACTGTGCAATAGTCGATGTTATACCAATTGGTGTGTGTCGATTGACCACACATTCAATCAGTAATCCTAGTCTGGACTTACCACATTCAAAAGTCAATGCCACAGATTATGATGAAAGTCAAATCTATATTAATAAAACGCTTCTGCCAAATTTGTGTCACAGATTTCTTGAGAACTACGTAACGTAAAAACATGCGGTTTTCACCTAAATTCGTAGAAAAATACACAAAAAGTAACTATACACATCTGTCCTCTTTATTTTTTTTAACCCTTTAAAAAAAAAAAAAAGAATGTGTACAGCAACGAAATACAATCTCCGATAGATCTTTTCAATCCGCCCGATTCGCCAATCGTCCAACTGTTTCACGGAGTCTGAATAAATGCATTCGTCTATGATGCGTTTCGGTGCGCTAGGTATTCTTTCGCCGCTGGTGCGTTGCCTGCCTGCCCATTTGTAAAATGGGGTGTTAGTCTTGTCATATATAACATCAATAAGAGGTGGCTTATGATACTGCGCAGCGCACTACTATGATTTCATCGCTTCGATAGTACACACTCTACTCTACCATTTGCATTTCTTCGATATACTGGCCCCAGGGGTAACACTTTTATGTCGATGAGGGCTAATATACGCATGCCATAAGTAATGCACGAGAGGTTTTTGAGGGTATAATCACATAAAAGTTTTGACATGTGTCTAAGCTTCATGATGGTTTTATGAAGTGGACTCCGCTTAATCACAACTCCGCAGGAGTATGGAAAAAAGTGCATTTAAGTGAAAGGTGGGATTTAGAGGGACTGCTTTTGTTTCACTGTCAGAATCTGCTTCCTGAAAATATTGCAATTATGCGAAAGACTTCGGTTAAGCGGAATGTGTTTGATTAAGCTGCAATGGAGCATATACATCATTTTCCAATGGGCTTAAAAAAACGTATAACCAGGTGAATAATTTCAATCTTGACATAACTGTGGGAAGATAGGCGATCTGTGTGGCGACATTAAGTGTCACATTAGATATTAGCTGAACATGACACATTAATCTACAGAATAAATTTGAAATGTTTACGATCATGCCTATGGCGTCCTATATAAAAACAGTGTGGGTTTTCATTTTTTAAAAAATATTATTTCAAACCGCATAGTGACTGGTTAGTGTTGGAGGCAGGTCACCGCGTGGTTGTAAGTCATACTCCGAAACTGAAGACTGTCAAGTCTGAGGTTTATCATGATTTGTGTTCGACTCATGGGCCGGGCGGTTTACGTTGTAGTGTGCTTGGGAAAGACACTTCACTGTCCTTTCCCCACTTGACTCAGGTGTAAACGAGTTCCTAACATTAGAGGTGGGGGAGCGCTGCTTCGCGGACAACCAGCAATGGCTTTATTACGTATTTTTTTTACAATGTTATGTACTTACATGTATGTTATGTAATGTTGTATGTACATGTTTTGTATTAAGACGGAGATGTATAGCATTGTATGATGTTGTATACCAACTTCGCTGCGGAGTAAATAAAAGTCGTATCATATCTTCATCCTCATCTATTCAGTGTCTTCAGATCCTCAAGACTATGACGAGAACAGCTTGTAACTGGCAGATTATAACAGATTATCCCTGACAGATTATAACAAATTATCTTTGGCAGATTATAACAGATGTTTATCTGCGGTAGATAATAACAAAACATACAACACACTGACAAAGCTGGCTAAAAGATTGTGCATTAACGATGGGATTTTTTACATTGTGAGAATGACATAAGTGCATTGGTGCTAAATGCATCCTTAGTGACGTTCATCATGCAGAGTTAATGTAAGTCTTACGATGGTAAGAGATCTCATCGTCATTGCGCAAGCTCTCAATTTTAAAAGTTACGCCCTAAAAAAAAGCAACTCTCGGTTGTGTATGTTGAAACTGGTTGCTGGAGGCAAAACACAGCGATATAATGACTTTCAAAATTTGTCCGAGTTTACCAAAAATAACATTAGATTGAGGCCTACCATAGACATATTTACTGTTCTACTAACATAGCCCTTGTCACTTTTTTTCACACAACTGCAAGAACGACGGAAGGGTGGTT